>JAWLST010000170.1:0-14570 GCA_037043885.1 Penicillium goetzii
TCCCATCTCATTCTCCCATCTCATTCTCCCATCTCATTCTCCCATCTCATTCTCCCATCTCATTCTCCCATCTCATTCTCCCATCTCATTCTCCCATCTCATTCTCCCATCTTTTTTTTCACTATCCGATCTTCACTCCCAGCAAGATTTATTCCATCTGATCGCCAAACCTTCCAACGCTCCGTCTCCAACGATACTACACTCTGCTCCCACGACCACATTTCTTTGTGACCGTTTTGAAGCAGCCTCTCGGCTTGAGTGCTTAGTATTATGCCATCGCCCAACGAGTCTCCGATATCGACCGAAATGAGGGGCCAAAGATCTTTGTCCCTTTCTGACTTACCAGCAGAGCTTCTCCTTATCATATCTGAGAATTTGGATCATGCAATTGATATCAGCTCGATGTCTTTGGCGTGTCGTCGCCTATACGCCCTGCTTAACCCTCGTCTCTATCGGCATCTCCTGGCACATCTTCCGAGCACGGCGCTGGAGTGGGCAGCAGAGTTCGGAAAAGAAGAATGCGCACGCCGGATATTGGAAGCTGGAGTTTCGCCAGACATGACTTGTTCTGGAGATCAGACGCCCCTGTACCTCGCAGCCCACAACGGGCATACGGGGGTTGTCCGTCTCCTACTGGACTACGGAGCCAACCCAAACGTGTCAATTGGAGGGGCGAACGCAGGTAGCCCCTTGATCGCCGCAATTCAAAACGGTCACGAGGAAACCGTTCAGCTGCTGGTTGATCATGGAGCCGATCTTGAATACCCTTCGGGGATTCACAACGTTGACCCACCTTTGGTCCAAGCTCTTTGCTTGAACCAATTATCCATGATCAAGATCCTCCTGGAAAACGGGTGCAATCCGAATATCAGTTGGATTTCACGCTGGGGAAATGTGGGTGGTGCCCCTGGTGCCGGGGCTATACAGCTGCTCATAGGCGCAGGCGCGGAAAGGAACCCTGGTTGGCCATCCGCGGAATGTATGCTCATGAACGCCTTGTATGAAGGCAATCACGAGGTCATGCAATTTCTGCTCGAGAAGCATCCACAATCCTACTACGTCCAAAGGATTTCACAGAGGGAATTTTACAACGTCTTCTTTCACGTGGCACAAGACACCAAGAAGGCTCTGCTGGTCTTGAGATTCATTGAAATGGACAAAGCACTGAGTGGATCAGAAATCGAAAGGGAGTACTTCCTTCGGGGGGTCTCAATCTCTGGCCTTGACGCTGTCATGAGACGGGTACTTCTCGAGGGCAACATGTCTCGTTGTGAGATCAACGATTGCTTCACACACGCGGTTCGTTTTTGTCATGTTGAAATGGCCAGACTGTTGCTGAATCATGGCGCATGTCATAGCGACCAGTCCTCAGGCCACAGACCATGGCTAAACCACGCTGTCCTACGAGCGGTAGACGGAAACTCCGTCGAACTTCTGAAACTTCTACTGGACAAAGGAGCAGCACTTCAACCCAATAACCGATTGGTGTGCTTGTACAGAGCTGCCAGACTAGGCAACTCAGAGTTGTTTCGGATACTCCTGGAGCAAGGACCAGGTCTATCTATCTACACTCCAAACGAGCTGGCTCAGCTCATTGTGGGAGCAGCAGATGGTACATCAGGTGCCATTATTCTGGATCTGATCCTTCAACATGGGGCTACACTAGAGCCTCCTTCGGTGCGGAACGATGTCCTCAAAATCGCCGCCGGAAAAGCAGACGTTCCTGTAATGAGGAAAGTCCTCGAAGCGGGAGTTGATGTCAACTCTCGCGTGCAATGTGGCGGACGTGCGCCATTCGTGCTGGCACTAGCAGCGATGGCACAAGATCCCGGAAAGGCGGAACTGGCAGTCGACTTGCTACTCCAACATGGGGCAAACATCGAGGCTCAGGATCCCAACGACGATCGACGCCTGACTCCCCTGCTGTGCCTAGCGAGTGGGCCCCACAACCCAGGAGACTGTGAGCGGCTTTGCAAGGGCGTGGAGATACTGCTGACGCGAGGTGCCAATCCGTTTTCCACCGACAATAAAGGCCGTAATGCCTTGAGCCTGGCTATGAAGAGAGACTGCTCGTCTATGGTGAAGGTTGTTCTTGATTCCTTTGACCAAAACGCCCTGCCATTTGACCAGATCCGTCAGAGGATTTCCAAATATGCGTTCTTCGATCATTTGGAGGAGGCGATGACCGACCATCATCGCAAATCTTGGAAAACTCGACGAATGGTCTATCGCTATTACTGGCGCAAATTTCACCCATGCCCTAGCTAGTTATAGAGAAGAAAATTCAATTCCTGGTTCCTGAACACCAGTATGAAGTTTACCGATTTCTCTAATTCTGATGCTTTGGATATTCAATAAAGCTTTCCTCGGAGTAACAATGCAGAGATTCGATGATCTCTGCAGGTCTCGCACATCCAGTCACTTGTTTTATTTTTCTCATATTCTGTCAATTATGGGCTTCAGAGGGAGAAAGAAGTGTAATCGCCCAACACAGGACTAGGAAGGCGCATAAGGAAGGAGAGCACATCCATGAGGTAATCGAACGACCCATGATACCTTTGGTAAAATAGGTTGCCTTCCCCTTGCATCTCTTCCCTTTCCGCTTGTAATTCTTGCATCCTGAATGTACGTATCAAGCTGACCCCTCTCGCCCATTTGCCGACACCGGTTTAGTCCGTGATAAGAAATTCCCCGCTTCAGCCACAGGCATTGCCAAACTTGGGCTGGGGTAAACTAGAGACATATGATATGACTTCGTTGATATCCCTCGTGCAATCTACAAGACGCCCTTCCAATACCTTTCCCTTCCCAGAGCAAAGATGAACACAGGTCCATGCAGCTAGCTCTGCTTTGAAGTCTGGATGCGACTTGGCGAGTTGTGCCATCATCTCGATCACATACGGCGCTTCTTGTTTGGTCTTTTCCGGAAATGCCGTATCATGGAGGGAAGTCTTGACCTCCCCGGGATGGATAGAAAATACCGAGATACCGTTGGATGGGAAGCCAAACGTGTCTCTTTGCAATGCATTGAGTTCCGCCTGCAGGACTCCAGCAAAGCGCGTAATCGCTGTTTTTGCGCAACTATATGCCGCTGCCCAGGGTAGATCTGCTGCTGCGGCGCGAGATGATGTGAAGAGAATAGTACCGGAATTGCGCTCTTGCATGGAAGGCAGAATCATTCGTGTCAACTCGGTAGGCGATTTCACCATGACTTCCATCTGACGCCACCATTGATCTGGGTCTGTCATGTGAAATGGCATGAAGGTGTTTGTACCGGCATTGCAAATAAGGATATCGATCACACCGAGTTTCTCAACTACCTAGACAAGGATGAGCGTAAGCCAAGGCCGTAAGTGTTAGGCATAGTATTGTTAATCTTAAGTTAATTACCTCTTTAACAAGACGATCTAGATCTTCTCGAACACAGATGTCTGCCACCACACCAACACATTTTCGTCCCAGCCTCGCCACATCGCGTGTGGTATCTTCAACTTCATTCCTTGTTCTGCCAGATATAGCGACAGCTGCACCAGAGCTTGCCAGAGCCAACGCAATTTCACGCCCAATACCCCTCCCTGAGCCGGTCACTAGCGCGACTTTGCCCTCTAAGGAGCTAGTAAAAAGGTCTGGGTTGATCGCCGGGTAGACACCGGCGCGAAGAGTGAACTCTGGCTTTACAGTGCCTGTCATGGTAGCTGGAGTGGTCGGGATCAAATCTTTATGAAAATACTTCATTCGAGCCCAAGTGGAGATTAATGAGAGCCGACTACTTTATACTCCCAAGTGATATGGAGGAGCCGAGACCAATGTCGAGCGCGGAATACCCGAAGTGGACCGCATCGGTTCTACCGGATTATCAACAACCATTAAAGCGTGCAATTTCCGCCCATTATACCATTTTTCCGTCACAGATACACTCAATTATTCCTAAGCGGGATTATACAGAATCTGCCATGGCGTTCGAAATTTACATCCCCTCGTCTCTCACCTTCCAAGACTACATTGGGATTTCCCAGTGTGCGCGAACGCTAGCCGATGGCTACGATCGAAAGGTAAGCGCTACCAAAACTAAGCACTCCCGAGTACTATTAATCATACTGACTTATTACTAGGACAAATCCCGCGTCAGAGCTGCTCTAGCCCCCGCCATAATCGTCGATTATAGCAAAGTTGTCCCAGAGTGGGGTCGCAAAACATTTGCCGCGGATGTATTTGTGGAGGAGTGGCTGGGACCAACACACTTGGGAGTCAAGGCGCTAGCAACGCAGCATCTATTGGGAGCGCCATACTTCAAATCCGTCACGGCGGACCAGATCGTGGTGGAGTGGCAGCAATTAGCGAGCCACGGACGCCGATTTGAGGGAGAAGATTATGCGCATCCGATGTGCAAGATCGGGGAGATTTCGGATGGAAGGAGCTGGATGCAACAGATCTTTGTGAAGGTAGATGGCCAATGGCGCATCTCTGAGATTCGACCCGAGGTTCTTTATCATACCGGTGATTTCTTGAAGGTCGGACGACCGGATGGGGAAGAAAGTGCTTGAGTCGGGCTTGTTATTTGTTCGTTTGTACCCAAATAGATGGCTTCTATCTCACTTTTAGTCTTAGCCTCGAGGTGATTATTGCTTCAACCGATAGCATGATTGGCAGAAACTTCCGTACGCCTCTTCGTCATCCATTGCCCTCATTTGACCATCCGAAGCCTGATTTACAATCATTCAATCATAGAAGCCCAGCAAGCTCGGCTTTTCCGACTGGAGGAAGCGACAACGATACTCTACCCCATACCCACACCCCGCACATCAGGATCAGACCCCCGCCAAATGACATCTCCTGATTTGTCGTGACAGTCCCCACGGTAAGGGTCAAGCATCCGGGGCTTGTAGCTCGGATCTCCCAGATGCTTGTTCGGAGCGGCAACTGCCAACATGGGCCCAAAAGGGTCAGCTTCTCATTCCCCGCATCTCTACCTATATGAGTCGCCTTCGCGGAAATTCCGAGGACGAGGTATTGTGGCGGCTCACCAGACCTCGTGGTATAGCCCGTTCTTCCTTTTGTTTGAGCGCCTCCTGGAGCCCAACGAGATAGTACCAGCGGGAGATCCGCCCTGGGATTTCCTATGAAGGAGCGACATAAATGATAATAACCCCAAGCCCCGGGCCAGTGCCTTTGTGTAGAGTACTCGCCAACTCGCAAGATGGACATCTCGGAAGAAGCAAAAGACGGTGAAACTGGGGTGTCTCAGTTAGAGCACGTCATGACTGAAAAGGATGTAGCTCCTATGCAGAATGAGGATGAGCCCCAAACCCCTTACCAGCTTGGTTGGCGGACTATACTGGCAGTCCTCACTCTGTCTATGGCCAATGTTTGTGCCGCGCTGTCTAATACAGTAAGTTAACCTATATTTTACCCTCATGAGCTCAATACCCAAGCTAATCCATGGCCTTTCAAATGCTAGACGAATACTACGATCAAATTTCAAGTAGCCACCGTCGCAAAATCGCCCTCGGATGCTGCTCTCGCCTCGTGGATTGCGAATGGCAATTTCCTCCTTAGTCTGGCCATGGGCCCGATCTTCGTGCGTTGTAGTACACTTCGTTCTAGCTTGTCTCATCGTCTGACAAAATCAGGGCTCTGTTAGCGATCGATTGGGCAAAAAGTGGTTCCTCGTGGGAGGTGCTTCGCTCGGAGTCATTGGATCCATGATCTCCGGGTCTGCCCATAAGATTATTGATATTATCGGGGGCAATATCCTCACGGGAATCGCAAATGCTGGCTGCGTAAGTGAAGATAATTATTCGAGATGGTATTTCCAGTCCAAATGATCCTAAACATCCAGCAGATCGTTTCCATCTCCTGCATCCAAGAAATCATGCCCAACAAGCTTCGCCCCTGGGCAATGGGCGTTTCCCAAGCCATGGCCAGCGCTTTTGTGATCCTCGGAACCTTCATAGCAGCTGCCTTTGTGCAACATAATATAGGGGGCGCTGGAGGCTGGCGTTGGGCGTACTACTTCAACGGGATCATCTATGGTTTCACTGCAGTCGCAATAGGGCTCACATATTTCCCACCCCGTCCGCAGCTTGGTCGGCACCGCGCCTTCAAAGATATCCTGACCAACGTGGACTTTGTCGGTATCCTTTTAATGGCAGGATCCTTTACTGCGCTTATTATCGGTTTCACTTGGGGTGGCACTACTTACCCGTGGAATTCGGGTCGGATCATTGCTACACTGACCATGGGATGTGTCGGTCTTGTTTTGTTCGGATTATACGAAGCATTCGTTGTGAAAGAGGGTATTCTTGATCGTCGACTGTTTTCCGAGTCTATGAATTTCCCTATATTGTTGTTCGTGTGTACGATTGACGGGATTCTGCTTCTTGGTGTGAACGTGGCTCTTTCGCAGGAGATCTTCGATTTGTTCACTCAGGATGCAGTGAGCATTGCGGTGATGCTAACTCCATACTTGGCGCTCTCGACCTTCGGTTGTATCCCCGCAGGCTGGATCATGGCATCTACCAAGTCTTATAAAACCCTACTTGTTGCTGCCTTGCTCTGGTGTTCGCTTTTCACAGGTATGCTCTGCCTTTGTCATTCCGGTCATTGGCACAAATATCTAACCAAAACACCATCCATGCAGGTCTAATGGGTCTCGTCACACCCGAGAGGAAGAATTGGGCATACGCTTTCTCCGCGTTATTCGGGGCTGGTACAGCCGTAACAACAACCATTCCAGGTAAGATCCTACCGTTCATCCGAGGCGCTCAGTATGTCAATTCTAACTAGTTGCTGTTTCCAGTCACTGCACTCGCACTATCCATCCCATCATTCCTAATCGGCACAGCCGCCACCGTCTCCATGTCCTGCCGAGCCCTCGGAGGTATCGTCGGCATCACCCTCTTCACAGCTATCTACGACAACAAGTATGCCTCATACGTCGGTCCCGAGATCGCGAATAACTCCAAAGCCCCTGTTCAGAAAGTTGAGAGCGCCAGGGCTTGGAAGTACATGTGGATCACTCTTGCGTGCTTGATCGCGGCGAATGGTGTTGCCGCTTGCTTCTTGAAAAGTGTAAAGAGTATGATGAATGAGCATGTTGAGTCTGCGTTGGAGCATAATAATGTGAGAGAGAAGCAGCTTGAATAGGGGGTTATTTGAATGGTGGGGGTTATCGCCATTGCCTGATACATTATTTTCTGGTGTCTGTCTTAGGTCATGGAAAGAAATCAAAAAGATCGGTTCAAGTGCATTGTCAGATTTACTTGCGTAGTCTAGTTGTTGGAACCGAGGATATGCGCCTCGAAGTTTGTTCTCTGATATGATACCGGTTCACATCTACAAAGGTACGTATCAGATTACTCTAGGTCAAATAGTCCGATCTTAGATAAAATCAAGTTCAATGAATCAAAATCACATTCACCATCAAGTCCAAATCATTCGTTCCGTTATATTAAGCGTGTCACAACTATACAAGACATGCACAAAAGCCACCAAATGTTTCAATAGCCCAACCACATTCCACTCCCCAACTTTCTCACAAGTCAACCCCAATAGCGAGATCACACCCAAGAAAAAGACATAAGAAGGAATAGTGGCGGCTAGACCAGCGATATCAACGTCAATAGACAGCCAACATCACCAATCAAGAAACAACGCCAGCCACGGCAATCCCCCCAACAATTAAGTTTAGCTATATTTACAGGATGTAAGCAGCGGCAGCAGCAACGGCAGCAACACCAGCCATGTTGCCCTTGATGTTGTTGGCAGCGCCGGGCCAGACGGAAGTAGTAGCGCCGGAAGCACCAGTGGTGGTCTTGGAGGGCAGAGGGGTGGAAGATCCAGCGGGGGTGGAACCGGCGGGGGTGGAGCCAGCAGGGGTGGAGCCAGCAGGGGGGGTGCCAGCAGCAGAGGAGGAGGAAGAGCCACCGGTAGCGGTGGTGGAGGGAGCCGGGGCAGAGGAAGAGCCAGAGTCGGTGGCGGTAGCGGAGCTGCTGGCGCTGGAGCTGTCGGTGGCCGAGGCAGAGGAGGAAGCGCTGGTGGTGGAGCCGGCAGCGGTGGTGGTCTCAATTGGGGGCACCGAGATGGGGTGGCCGGCGGAAGAGCACTGGGCGACGACGGCGTTGGAGACGGCTGATAGGATTGTTAGTACGGATATGTTGGGGTTGGATGGGATGTTGATTGGAGGGGAGTGGGAGACATACCGATCTGGTCCGAGACCTGGCAGGCCTCCTTGACACAGGGGGTGATGTCGCCAACCAGCTGGGGCTTCTGGCAATGGCAGGCGAAGTCGGTCAGGTCCGAGCAGCCATCGCTGGTCAGGGCAGTGAGAAAGCAGCTCAGCTAAAGGAGGATATGTTAGTCCACAAGAGTCTCGGATATGATACAAATATCATGTATCATCTTTCATGGCCGTAACATACCGAGCACTTGGGCACATCAGGGAGCTGAGCGTTGGCCAGACCGGCAGCAACGAGGGCAATCAGAGTGGTGGAGAACTTCATTTTGACGATTAGGGATTGCTGAGCAAAGCTGATATTGATGAATTGAAAACGAAAACGACAGTCCAAGACTTGATAACGAGAGGCGGGGGTGATCGAGGGAAAGAGAAAAAGACTGGGTCTGGGTCAGGGACGGAGATGCCCTTTTATAAGCTTTGGGTGGAAAGTTGATTTACGTTGGACGAGAACGAGGGCCAAGATGGACCGGCATGGACTAGCCATGCCACCACCCTTCGGGGTCACACTACTTTCCAGCTAAGGTTGCTAACCTAGGGAACAGGACACAGGTACATCCGCATATCCTGCTGGGCCATCACATGTCGTCGAATCTTGCGGGTTGCCCTAAGATTGCGCGTCAAGAGTCATGCATCGGCCGCGGTTGACTCAGATCCATATATTTTATTTCTTTTTTTTTTCCTTTCATTAGTTTGATTAGACAAGGATGGGGTCCCCGGACCCTCAATTCCAGGGCCAAGCCCCCCGATGCCTGACACTACAGTAGATCCTGGCGTGGATGTGGATACAGGTGGAATGCAGTAATGCACGAGTAATTTGACTTTGAGTGTCTAGTTCAGGTCTCCGGTACGATACTTGCGTATAGACCTGCGTAGAGCACGAATTGGGTTTAGTAGGACTCCCTACAGTAACCCCACATGGAATGAGACTAACACAGTTAGCAGTACCACGGTGGATCCCTGATAGGATCGATGGATGGCTCTCTACCTCGCCGGAGACTGCCGCAATGGGGCTAGAATAGACGATGTGGGGGGTTACCCTGGAGTGGAGGAGCGAGTGATCCGGTTTGGGTGCTGGAATCAGTGGCAAATGGGTCATAATTCAGCAGGAATTGATAGACACTGTGCATGCAGACTTGATTCTAGAGTTGTTATTGGTACTAGTTGCAGGACACAAGGCTTCAAGGTGCCTGGGTTTTAATTTCCGCGTCCAGCCTCCCGAGATAGAGGGAGGGAGGTAATAATAATAATAAATAAGAGAGACGCTACCTTTGACCGGGCTATTGAGTATTATTACTGGGCTCTGGAAAAGTACGGAGTAGTAGTAAGTATGTCGTGGGGGAGGTACTCCATACTGTAACACCGTGCAGATCCCCACTTATATCCTGTACTTCCTCCATAGACCTAGAACGCCCTGTACGTAATTGATTCTACTGGTGATGCCCCTCAGCGTTGTGCAGAACACTCAATGTGATGATATACGCAATGAATGCAGAGCTCCCAGAAATCATGCTTTGAGAAAGGAAAATAACATCTATAAATATAGCGACCAGAAACACACACGAGAAGGAAAAAAGTCAACAAGAGAGATGGCGGGCAGGTCAGGTAGTATGGAAGACCCCACGAGCCAGCCAGTTCCAAAGGCAACCCCAGAGCAAGACTACGGGGTACTCCGTCTATGATTGGTACTATCCAAACACGCTAGTCCATACTAGGACAGTAAATGGTATTGTTTCTTTTCACGGACCAACCAAGTGGAGGAACGGTAAATCCGGGGAAGAGACCCCCCCCTCCCCCCCCCTTCAAGTGGAAAAAGCCAAGCCACCCAGACCCTCTTGATCCTTCTCGGCCCTCTTTCCCCCAGTCATGAGGTAGTATCCGCCTTGACCTAAAGCAGGTCTTGCCCCGACAAGCCCGTCAGTAGTATTAACTGGACTGCAGAAAAGATTTATTCAAACAAGAAATAATACATGATTCATGGCGAATGTAAATAAGTGGCAAGAAATTACAGTCGTCCCGTAGTAACCCTCTACGCGTCCCGGTTACACAGAAACTTCAGGTTCTGATGCTTCCCGCTTCCCGTTAGGCTCTCTATTAAGCATTGGTAGCGCATCATCTGAGGCATTATTTGCAGCACCAAACAAAAAAAAATAAAAGAGGGGTTGTCATCTCCGCGTGTCAGATGCGACACTATTGGCAGTTGGGGCTTGGAGGGTTAGTGTGTTACCTGTGCCTCCGTACTTTTAGTTTCTTTAGTTACTTTAGTTTTGCTTTAGTTTCCAGAGGGTTCGATTTTAGTCAGGGACCACAGTTTACCGTCCACAGCGCCCTATGGATGGAGTATGCAATACTACTCCGTACAAAATACTCTCTTAACAAAGATAACAAGGTAGTTCGGGTTATACTCGGACTAACTAGCCTCAACTGGTTTCCCCGTCAGGTCCGTCATGTCCATCCGGCTGTACGGCCGGGGGGCTCAATGCGTACTTTGCGGGGCTGGGGATAGACCATGGCCATCGTCGCTCTCACTATCCTCGAAATTGAACTGATATTCACTCGAGCTACTGAGATAGGCAATTGGTTTGCCGTTGGATTTGGTTTTAATCATGGTGGGTGGCACCGTGAACCCTCGACCCCCTCCAACCTAGCGGGAACAGAGTTGATTCCGTGGACCTGATCGTCGCTGTAGAACTGACCCTAGAATAATATATTTCTGTTTCGTTTTCTGGCGATCTCTCAAGGTTTAATTTGCCCCCCCCCAGATATCAACAGCCCCTACTAGTACCCCGTACCTCCAGCGCGATGGACCGCTACTGCACTGACGCTCGCTCTAAGCGATGTCCGTTCGATCTGAGTCCGCCCGTACCTGCATACCGACCGTGATTGAGTCCTCGGCTAGGGTACACCTAGGATGGCGATTCAGGGCAGGGGCGCTGCTTAGCTTTTCGGGATCTGAGGCTTTTTTTCCTAGATTGCATGCTATGCATGATGGAGTTCTCACGAGAAAAGGGGCAAACTTGGGCTTGTGTAGCATCCTCCCAGGAACCGTGCTACTCGTGGGATGAATGTACTCCGTACTCCGTACATGATGCTGGGTTGAAAGAGTCCGGGGTGTTTGAGTGTCTGGCCGGGCCCGGATATCCACTCGATCCAAGCAGAGTGAGACATGGTGGAGGACTGGAGGCGGGGATGACTTGATGTGAGCGAATCAGCAGCCCCCGAGACTCTGTAGAGTCCCCTTCAAGCCCACGGGCGGCGTGGGGCCAGGAACAGAAAGCAGCGACGATCACATGGAAATCGTGGAGTCTTAACGAACAGGGCATATTAATATGGCAGTCTTATCAAGGCCGAGGGGAGATGGGAGAGGCAAGGTTGGTTTCTGGACGCCACCCCAGCAGCCCATGTCAGGGCGCAAAAGTAGACCAGCCCGTCAGTCAGTCCCTTTGGTCGTCGGCAACGACCCTGGTGGTGCTGCGCTGGGCGCACCGGGCACGAACCCTGCATTGGGTTTAGATTGGAAACGGGTTAATATATTTTAAAGTCAATGACCCTGCAACGGGGCAATGGCTACGGCAACGGCTGGGGGAGTGGACGGCGAGGCGTTGGATGGATATTGGATAGGGTAGACAAGGTAGACAGCTTGGATAGGATAGATTTCTATTCAACATCCCTGTCAGTGTCATTTTACTTTTGCGTGCCACTCGGGAATCCTATAGAACCTAAGGGTGTAGTGTAAATGGCTTTCTTCAATTGAGCGAGGCTGGCGTTGGACCTGTCAGTCACTCAACCCCGTCCACTTATCCTGTCAGTGTCAGCAGTGAGCACTCAGCAGGATTCATCCATAGTGTAGATCCATTGGCCAGATACTGCGGAGAAAGGATCCAGAATCTGAGAATGCGAGTGGAACTCGGAGGAAAAGCGGAAATTCAGAAATCCGGGGAGAGATTCACAGTCCTCAGCCCGTTTGCTAGGCTCTGCTGCTTGTAAGCTTGTAAGCCTTGTCCTGCAAGCGAGCCGCCCCGTCCACATCAACCATTGGACCTGCATAACCCGATCATGTCGATCGCAGACGGGTGGATATTCAGTAACTCATTCAACTATTCAAGTACTCTTGCCAGTATGTATTCTTCGGGACTCACTTCCAGACTCGGTGGGACAAACAATAAGGAGAACACTCCGTTGCCTACTTTAGGTCTAGACAATGTCACCCGGTGGGACTTGCGGCAAGAAATGTCTTCCGTGAAGGCAGTTGTTAAATATAGACAGAGATCCCGGGCATTCTAAATGATAATTTCCGATCGAAGATCCATCGGGGCCTCGAGTCCAGTGCGATCACCGGGGTTCCTGAGTGGCTCGAGGCTCGTGTTATTCTTGTTGTCACGGACCTCGTTTTGTTTTGCGTGGGAAGTGATGGGTGCAATAATGCAATAATCTCTCTAAGACAGTGACAACGACAACGTCTCGGAATCAAAAAGCGCATTTGATTCTGACTGTGATTCTGCCTCGGTCAGCATATGAAGATGTTGGATGGACCCTGTCATGTCGCATCGGATGCGAAAATAACGAGGACCCCGCCGACTAACCCCGGAGCCGCCTGTCTTGTCGCCGACTATCAACTTGACGAATGAATGTGAACTGTTCTAATCGTTTGAAAGTGGAAAATTCATATCTCGTTGCTAACTATACAATCCAAAACGCCCGCTTGCAAGCAAATCAAATCCCCCCAAAGCTGGTTCAATCCGTGGACGGTCGATCCTAGCAGAGTATCTGCCTCATTTTATCCTCGCCTCTCGCAGAATTCCTACGAGAGGAGTTCATCCATATGCGCCCGCTGTTTCACATTCTCATCTTGCAGGAGAACCGCGAGGACCTCAATAGGCGGGTTCAACTTCAACCTATTTGCCCGTCGCCAGCGCTTGACTCGAGCGATACCAATGCACGGCTAAAACCAGATGTTAGCAGTGCCTCTCTTCTCGTAGGGCAGAAACACGACAAGTCTCGACGTAGGATATCACATCACATACCCCATATTGACTAGACAGATCAAAATGACGAAGAATCTTCTCTTCCAAATCCAAATCGGCCTGGTGAACTGTTCCGTAGAAAATCACACAATCAGCCTCCCATGATCATCAATCTCACTGCCATACCACCACCACACTAAACTCACCCCTTGGAGCCTTCCTCTTCTGCTCCTCCTTTCTCCAGTATGACTGCAAGTCTTTCCGACTCAGTTTCAACGCCCGCTCATCCTCAGCGGATACAGGCTCCTTCAGTTCTGCGGCTGCCTGCTGACGGACAGCCAGCTCAGCGACATGCGGCTTCGAGGGGTGCGCATCTGCTAGAACCTGCTGGGGCTCTGGGGTACCCGATGGAGAAACGACTTCGGTGGGGGAATCGAGGCTCTTGGCTTTGTGGATTGCCGTCGGGGTGCTGGATGGTTTGGTGACTCGGGACTGGTTGCCGAAGGAGAGGGTTGACTGGGCGCCGTGGGCGGCGGCGGCTCGGCGACGGGGAGGCATGGTGAGTGTAGAGTGTGATGTGTGATGCGACCGAGCTGAGTATCTGGCTGTGCAGCAGCGAGGGAGTGAGGTTTGTAGAATCTGGGGGTAGTTGAAGGTGGGTGGATTTTAGTGGAGCTGATGATGTCGTTTGGTTGTAAGGTTGCGCCTGGCAACCGCGTTGCCCGCACGCGGCTGAATTAGCAACTCAAATGAAACCAGATGGTCTGGTGGGTTTCTACCGTAATTCTAAAGATTATATGTGGATATTTTATAGGTACCAGAGAGAGAGGATCAGTCCAGCTATCCGGACATGAATTGAAGTGTACCTTTTGCATCTTCCTATACTCTCCGTATAGATAACGGAGACTATATAGGACCAAGTACATACCTTAAGTAGCTAGGTTGATGGAGACGGAGTACATGTAGCGAGACTTACGCTGTCTAGACGCAGATCTCGTACAGCTGAATGGGTATCTAGCTCATTTGATTACTCGGAATATATAGCCCACAATCAATAGGTAATTCAACACGAGGTATCCGAAGGGCTGCTGTGCTGATGTGAGCACGCAATCTAGATGCAGCTTTCGAATTGGCCCGTAATCGAGATGCGTTGTCCATAGTTTATAGTTTCGTATCATCATCCATCGTAGACCAATATCGTGACTTATACCGCGCGCCTAAAAGGCATGATGCAATCGCGGCTCAACTTAGGCTTGGCTGGGGGGGGGGGGGGGGGGGGGGTGGGGGGTGGGGGGGGGGTGGGGGGCCGGGAGGGCCCCCCGCCGCCCCCCCCAGAGGGCCACAACCGAGCAGGCGCGGGTCGGCGGGGCTTG
>JAWLST010000171.1:0-13489 GCA_037043885.1 Penicillium goetzii
AGCTAAATTACTTATAATTAGCTATATAGCTAAGTAGCTATATTAGATAAAACATCTCTTCTCTTTTATTGACTCGATCCTAATTAAATAGATATAATTTAATATAATAATAAGTAAAAAGTTAACCTGCTTATAAGAGAGAAATCCTCTTTTTAGAATAAGCTTCGCTACGTTAATATTTATTGGCTTTAGATTTAATAGGAAGTTTAGGCGAAATAGCTAATAATTAAATAGTTTAATTAGCTAAAGTACTAGCTAATAAATATACTAAGTATTTTCTTATAGAAAAATTTGTCGGATTTACGCGACTGGCATAAATCTAAATTAATTATACTAAAATAGTTAAACACTATTTCTTAAGGAACATAAGGGTTCCTCTTTATAGTTTAATTTATATATAATCTTATTACTTAAATAGGAAGGAGATATATCCTTAGGAGGAGAGAAAACACGAGGCTTATATAATCTCTCCCTAAGGATCTTCCCTATAGAGGTTTATTCACGTATTAATAGTAAAGCTCTAGCAAATCCCTACTAAAAGCCTCCTAGCTTATTAGGTCTAGGTAGCCTAAGGCACTAATACTTTAGAATAACCTTAGCTAGGATTTATTATAATAATTATCCTCCCTCTAAGGATCGCCTACTCTTAAGCAAGATAAATAGGCACGTAAATAAATATAGAAGTAGTAGCTAATAAAGAGCGTATAGACTAAGAAGGGAATAGTTAATAATAAGATTTACCTAGCTAGTAGGTAAATAAAGGTAACGCGCTTCTTTATTAATATTACTAATCCTATCCTCTTCCTCTTCCTTTATCCTTACTTCTCCTCTTATTCCTTAAGCTTTATTAAGACGCGTTATTTCGCTATCAATTTATTATCTATTCGTTCTCGAAAACCTTATAATACCCTTATAAATCCGCGCTAATATTCGTCCTCTCCTAGATAATCTAGTTCTTATAATAATCCTCTAGTGTATATATTATCTATATACTACGATTACTAACTAGGACGAGACTAGACTAGCCTTTTATCATTAAGTATATCTAGGATACTAAGGCTTTGGTTTTGTGTAAGTAGTATTCTAAGCACGCTTTAATATATATTCCTATAGGTTTTACTAAGCTCTTTAGGAGGTAAAAGATAATAATTTTCTTATTATAGGCTATAACTACTACACTAGGGGATTACTAGGACCTAAATCTTATATTTACGTAGGGTTAGTAAGTATTTTATCCTAGATAGACCTAACTAATCTAGAGTAATTTTTAGAGTAGCTATATCTCTTAGAGGTCTATCTAAAGGTTACTAAAAAGATCAAGGAACTAGTATAATATTTTAACTCTTTAATATAGGCTTCCTATAAGAAGCACTAGTTAACTAGAAATAGAATATATATTAAGGTATAGTTTGTTTAATATAGGTTTTAGTATATTCTAACTACAGTCTTACTAGTAAAACCACGCTAACTATAATACGTTTCTTGTGACCTATTATTCTAAGCTTTCCTCTATTCCTATCCCCAGTCTCTTTAATACTACTAAAGAGAAAGCTAAGTAGTTCTCTAGGTAGCTCCTTTACTTATTACCTAGGGATAAGGAATATATTACTTAGACCCTAGGAAAGTAGGCCTTTTTTAATAGTATTTCGTAGATAATTTATAAGACCTAAGATGACTAGGATTTAAATAATAATAGTAATACTTCTCTTAGTAGAGATAAGATAGAGGAGAGAACTATAATTAATTTCTCTTTACTTCCAGAGTAGATTCAAGGATTACTCTTCCTCTTTTCGTTCCTTAGCTAGCTAATCTCTTCGCGGATAATTTAGTTAGAGCTTATTCTTAAAGCTTTCTTTATCTACTTATTTTACTAGCTTTTATCGGACTTATAGGGTCTGCATAAGTCCTTGGGCGTGCACAAGCAAGCGAATGTGCACGGTCAGATCAGTATATGATCGTGCAAAGGATCATATAGGTCAGGTCTTACGATCTAGCCGTGGATCGTATAAGGTCAAGGGGTCTACGGTCCTGCTTAGGAACGGAAGTCAACTAATGATAGAAGAATGCATCAACTTCATCAAAATGATTGAACTGAATTTCATCTAGCTAAGGAAAGTAGGCAGTATTTAATATTCTGGAGGATCGAAAGCAATTTCATCATAATCGAATCTCATAGAAATCAGGTGATATAGAGTGCTGAAGCTCTTTCCATGTTTGGGATATATCGTTGAAGATCATCGTCACGTGTACGTTCGGTCACATTCTGTCAGGTTCGGTGGCTTGCGGGGTCTTATGCACACTTTCATGTCAACAAATAGTAGTTAGTCGTCTATAATTTACTAGCTATTTAGCAGCTTAATAGCAAAATTAGGTTAATCTTATAATTACTTAGAAGCTAATACTATAAGGACCTACCTATAGGATTACTCTTTCTAGCGTAATATTTTATTAACAGAGCTAGATACTACTATACTTACCTACTATTAAGCTTTAGTTACTTTATAAAAGCTGAAAGGTTTAAATAGTTTAGGAATATCTTAATTAGATATATACTCCTCTTAAGGTGGTATTACCAATATTTAAATAGATATATAATAGTAAATAGCTCCTAATCTAGTATTCTATAAAGAATCTTTACTCCTAGCTTTGGCCTATTTTTACTACCCTTTGGTAGAGCTATAAAAGATAGTATAGTATAAGAGTAGTTCTTAATAAATCTATAATAGGAATTATAGAATCCTAGGAATATCTAGATATCCTAGAATATTTTTAGAATATCCTATAAAGTATTATCATTAAGTAAGGATCTATTAAAATACTCTTAGAGAAAATAACAAAACCTAGGAATTTAACCTAGTCTCAGCAAAATACGTACTTACGAGGCTTAGCGTATAAGTTTACCCTCTATAGCTATTTAATAATCTAGTAAAGGTAGTTTATATATAAGTCATAATCTACTAAAAAGATTAGGATATTATTAAGATAAGCTACTATAAAAGTATTGAGAATATTATAGAGTATAGTATAGATATATTAGTAAGGTGTTACGAAGTTATTAGGCATAACACGCTAATGCGGGGGAAGGAGATATTAAGACTAATCAACTTGGATTAGTTAGTAAGGCACAAGATTAGACGAACGTAACGGTTGGGATATATCACGTTACAAGGACAAGACGGGGTTACGTGACTATAGAATATAGCCCGGATATGATTAGAGCGTTACGGGATTAAAACTAAGCTCTATAACAAGATTATACTCACGAAATGATCGGATCATACTTAGGGTATGACCCGATTATAGCCTAGGATTAGAGGGACTAGATATATAAGGACACTTATTTTGTACTATGTATTTAGTTCTTCGCGCTTAATTGTATATTGTTACTCGGTTACTACCTTTAGTACTTCGTACTTTATAGTTCACCTTTTAAGACAACCTAACATATGAGTAGGGGATTCACTTAGTAGTAATACTTAGTGAATAACTTACTTGGCGCGCACTTCTAGCACGTTCTGTAAGATACTTAATAGGATCTAACCAGTAGTAAGGCCTTGTAAGGTAAGAGTATGATTAAGAGATACTCTTAGACTCCGTAGTTAGAACTAGGTAAGTATAACCCGTAGACCTTCTAACTTATAGTGACTAGTTAGTAATGCGTAATATATTAATCGCCCTGTCTTTGAACCGTGAAGCAAAGTTATTATAGTAGGCAACGATAGTACCTTACGAGGGAAGACTCTCTGTTTCTCCTGCGGCACGAGAAGATGACTAGGAAGATAAACCGGAGAGAAAGATCTAGGCGCTTTAGGAAACTATTAAGAGACTCGAAAACAACCTGAATCAACTAGAAGATAACTATAACGAATATACGGTAAGCGCTAAAGACCATATAGAATAACTCTATATATAGGTCCTTGCATCCGTACTAGCAACCGCTATCGGAGCACTTAAGCTTCCGAAGGCTGAGACCTTCGATAGTACCTAGTATAAGTTACGAGGATTCCTAACGCAAATAGATATCTATATTTACGTTAATAAGGGACGTTTTATCAACGAAGCAAGCAGAGTAATCTTCGTCTTAGCGTATCTCTAGGGCTAAGCGTAGGACTGGCTGTTACGCGGTGCCGACTGGTTACTGTTTGAGGTCCGTAACACTGGCTTAAACCTTTTATTCGCGAATACTACGAAAAAGAACAAAGCGAATAGACGACTACTACAAAGACTATCTTCGGAAGTTACACCACGTTTAGACAACACCTAGAACGAACATTTGGATGTAAGGCTTGGCAAAAGTCAGGCATAAATCAGGCAAAAAGGTCGTGCCGCCAGGGTTTTGAGGTCGTGCCAACAGGATTACCCTAAACTTACTCACCAGGGAGGATTACTATATCCTTTAGATGTCGTAGAACTAATATTATTATATTTGATATAGTAATCTTTCCTAGTTAGACTTTTTCTGCTAATAGCTAATATTATATATAGGGTATTTATATCCCTTATAGGTATGTGTAAAGGATTACTACTATTCCGCATCTAATATGCTTAGCCGTAGTATAAATTAGCCTAGGGCTAATAGTATTATTATCTTCTTTAAAGGAGCTCGTAGAAAATAATCTATTATCATCTTGTATTACTATTATACCCTTTGATAGGTAGATTATTATACCTAGGGTTAATTTACGTAGTTATAGTAGTCTTTATGATTTTTAGTTTAGCTTAATTGAGGATAATTATCTAGTTCTTCGATTTAGTGTATTCAGGGAATTTAGTATAACTAGTTAATTTATATTATTCAATTTAGTATTTATAGAAATCTTTATATAGATCTTCCGCTAAGCCCTCTATAATTAGTAATAGTATATTAAGATTTAAAAATCACTAAATAACCTTTTTATTGGTATAGTTAGCTATAATTCCTATAAAATATATAGTTTAATTTATTAAGGAGAAAGTATTATAGCCTTTCAATACTAGGCTAACTTATTAATAAGGAAATTAGGGTAGTATTTTAATTTTATTAAAAAGTATAATATTTACAAGTTAGCAGATCTAGTAAATATAGAAGAATTAGTAATTATCTCTCTACTACTAGTACTATCCTTAGTACGACTAGTATAGTAGACGCTATTATCTATATAATACTTCGTGTAATTATTAGATTCGAAATTTATATGGGCCCTAGTATATTTTAAGTAACTTTATAATTATTCGATAGCGTTAAGTTTAGTTATCAAAGCGTAATTCGTGTAATTAGTTCTCTTAGTATAATTAGTGTAGTTACTTATATGTACGGCTATTTCCTTCGCCTTGGGGGGTTTATTAGTAGCTCTTGCGATTAAATCAGGGTATTATAGGCGGAGTTCTTGATCGTAGGATAGCATTACGCGGTGCCGACTAGTCACGATAAGTTAGAAGGTCTACGGGTTATACTTACCTAGTTCTAACTACGGAGTCTAAGAGTATCTCTTAATCATACTCTTACCTTACAAGGCCTTACTACTGGTTAGATCCTATTAAGTATCTTACAGAACGTGCTAGAAGTGCGCGCCAAGTAAGTTATTCACTAACTATACTACTAACGTAGTTCACGACCGAACGGATCACACGGCCGAGCGGATCACCCCAAAACACCATACTAAGTGCGATAAATTACAACTTCATATCTTAACAGCCAGATAATATTATGATGAAATATCAGGGGATCAAGATTGGAATAGTATTTCTAGCTCACTGGCATATTTCAAGGAAATTAATTACAATTTTAATAGGGAAATATATTTTCACGTTTGAAAGGGCAAAAAGACGTTTATTTTATGGTAACGTATCTAAGTTATAGTTTGAATGGCTTAAAAATCTATATGTGTTATTTCAGTATCTTACTAAATGCATACTCGAAGATTCTAATCGAGAAAAACTCCTGTTGGTTGAAATATGGATGAATCAAAAGATGCTATTTACTAAGGTGTTCTGGGGTGATCCGCCCGGCCGTTTGATCCGTTCGCTCTTGAATTACGTTAGGTAAATCCTCTACTTATAGGTTAGGTTGTCTTAATGGTAAACTAAGAAGTATAAAGTACTAAAGGTAGTAACTCGGTAATAATATACAAACTAATTATACCTAGTAAAAATAAGGATTAATCGCGAAGAACTAAATATATAACACGAAATAAGTATCCCTATATATCTAGTCCCTCGTATCGTAGTCTATAGTTAGGAATATCAAGTACTATACTAGACTAGTAGTTCCCGTAGTCCGTACGGTATACCTAACTATATACCTCTTAATCACATACTCGAGTAGCTATTTCCTATATTATACTAAATTTCCCAAGTTGGTATTAGTTATGACGGTTAGCTATTGTTATGATATACCCTGGCCTGAGGTTATTCCCAAGAGTGTTGGTGCTTTAGGCTACCCGGACCTGATTAGCCGGTAGGCTTTCGGTGGGGATTCGCTGGAGCTTCACTGCCAATACGTGTACAAACCTCTGTAGGGAAGATCCTTGGGAAGAGGTTACACAAGCCTTGTGTTTTCCCCCTCCCAAGGATATATCTCGTTCCTGTTTTGAGCGATAAGATTGTATTTAAGTTGGACCATGAAGAGGAACCCTTACTTTCCTCAAGAAACAGTCTCTGACTATTTTGGCACAATTGATTTGGTTCCATTTCTCCTACCTGATTGATAGGCCTATACCCTGACTTGTAGAGTATATTTCTACGGCTATAGGCCGTCTCTAGCTCTTATTTCTAAGTATCTACCCTAGGGTCCCCATGTACGCCTAAGAATACTAAAACGTACGTAATAACGCTAATCCTTAGTACCTGTAGAACGATTAGTTTATAGTGTCCCCTTAAATAGCTATAGCCCCTACGCTTCTTTAAGGTCCGTAATATTATCCTCTCCTTCTCTATTCTTTACCTTAAAGGAATTAAACGCTAGTTTCCTCTTAGGTAAGTATATTATGTCAGCATGTATGTGGGTTTACCCCGCACTAAGTGTGTGCATAAGCAATGCACACATTAGACCAATCGGAGCAATATCGGATGAAACACTCCACAATCTACGATAATAAATATCAACTATCACATCAGATGGCAAAAGTAACGAGTTTCCTAACAATCTTGTGTCCCTCCATGTTATTTCGGATTTTGATGAGTCTTTTCCTGTGACATTCTGCTATGAACCCAAAGTTATAAATACTGCCTGTTTCCCCAGCTAAATAAAACAAGTTTGACACCCTTTCTGTTCACGAGTAGAGCTCAAGGCAAATTTGATTACACTACGTTGGCCCTCCACTGTTCAGCTACTTTGCTGCCGACTCCTCTCTATTCGTATGTTTCCGTCATTCCTCCATAATCGTGGCATTCGATCGACCGGCACGTAAGAGACGAAAAATTATAATTAGTAATATATAGGTCGTTCTATATTAGTAATATCTATACTAAAAATATAATGCTTATATTAATATTAATATTTATTTAACGATTTATACGATTAAATTACTATATAAGTATTTATATAGAGGACCTAATTTAGCTACATACGAGATCAAAGAGAATAAAGTTAGCCATTATATGTTACGCGGTGCCGACTGGTCACTGTGAGTTAGAAGGTCCACGGGTTATACTTGCCTAGTCCCAACTGCAGATTCCAAGAGAAGGGGGGATTTCCACGAATCCGCGTGCTAGACTGCGAGGCCGAACATGCCTTGCTCCAACGGATCGCGACTCATACCTGTGAGAACGGGATTGGGCCCTTGCCCATTGCCCGACAACCTCGCATGGTCCGACAGGCGGTTCTGATCTATATCCTGAAACCGGAACCCACGGTCGACGAGATTTCCGCGGCAGAGTCCGACAGTGGGGCAGGCTTTCGGGACGAGAGCATCCAGAGTCACCTCCTGCTCATCCGGTGCCTGCTCGCAGGAGGGGTGTTGGCATTTTGTCTGGGGCGAAAGCGTTGGCGTGTCAACTACGGGCCCGATTCGCGCCGAGACCCATCGACTCGGCTTGCGGTACCATATCGAGCCAAAGACAGCCCTTCACTGCGCTCAGAATTCAGTCATCCCGACGTTGTCATCCTTCTCACCTACCTTCAGTATTACTACAGTGGACTCAGCAACGATGAAGTCTCCCTCGCCTTCGATCATCTGACTGAATCTGATGAGGCAGGAGCAGAGTACCTAGCCTGGGCATAGGGTGCAACAAATGCTCGAGCTAGACTTTCGGTAATTAGTTCGTATTAGCCTGGATGATGAGCATCTGTGCACGAGCCGAATATTCCCTGCACTTCGGGTCTCGAAAGCTACGGTGGACTATTTCCTTGCTCAGATAGTGTTTCCTAAAGAGATGAAAGAGTTTGCAGACAAGTTGTCCGCGTCAGGCTGAGATACGAGGGAGCTCAGAACAAGCCCCACCGTTGGTGTTTCAGTGGAACCAACGACTCGCGGAAAACCCTGCCTCTGGCCGTCAATCAGCTTGACCCTCCGGAGCAAAATCATACAAATGCCTTGGTATTGGAACACCTATTGGGGCGAGAGAAATCAGTGGTGGACAACCCCACAAGGCATCGATCTGCTCAATCGGAAGCTTCTGGGTTGTTGGAATTGGTGACGAAACTGGACCCGCCCACAAGGGTTCTCGACATGGGTGCGCAGATCTTGGAGCTAACCAACTTGGAGGTGGCAAGGCAATGGTTATCCGTTTCTCAGAATGACCAGATCCAAGGCGCGATCTTTGTCAATGATTTGCGTGGTGGACATGAAGGGTCGAGTGGAGCTTCTACAGACCTCATCGTTTGTGTTTCAAATGGAAGCTTGCTGAGTCTTCTTGGTTAAGGCACATACGCGAGGCATTAATCTCAAGCTACCGGTGGATTATCGTGCAGCGGTTATGCTGGGTCCGGGTATCACTAAGGACAAGTTGGTTCAAGGTTCAAACTCCTTCTCTTTTATATGGTTCCGAAGACATGCAAAGCCTAGCACCGCATAGCCTGTATGAGGATGCGAAAACTTGGCTACGGCCAGTCGGTCATTTTTTTGCATTCCTTGCGAGATCAAGCGCTAAATCCGCTCCTTGAGACACGGGACAAAGACTCGGGCATTGGCGTGTTCGACGTCTTGCGATGGGCAATATTAGAGACGTGGAAAGAAATGCCACGCAGCATGCCACTCCGGGCCGTTCAAGGTTGCCGCCTTGGGAAGCAAAATAAAAAATGGCAGGACTACCAAATGCACGACAGCGTCAGTTTGGCCCCGGAACAGGCTCAAACGTTTCTCGAGCCAGAATGCCAGACTCTCGAGCAGAGGTACAGACCGTCTCATATGACCATGCAAACTTGGATGAAGATATTGAGGTTCTCCAGGCCATCCACGAGCGCTGTGGTGAATTTGGAGGCCTATCTCTATCCGCTTCCCTCGATGAGGAACAAGAGCGCGAGCTTGCAACAGAAATCCAAATCGAACGCGAAGATCAGCGCCCTCCGGCGGCACAGCCTGCCGCGCACCGTATCGACAATGATGTGATTTCGTTGATTGAATCAGGCATGATTCTGCAATCTTCTAGCGCCTACCAGCCCGCCTTCATAACTTTGCATAAACTATCCGCCGCGTCACAGATAGATCTGAATCGATTTCACACGAAATTGCTGGCAACCACTGATTTTACCAATACTGTTCAATATCCAGAAGGATCTTCATTTGTTGCCGATGCTTACCAACGATCTGTGCGATTTATTCTGTCCAATGCCCCTTCCGTTCCACGGAAAGGGGATAGTCTGATGTACATGATGATCATCAGCCCGTACGAGGCAAATGTGTTGATGCCAGCGATTGAAAGCGGTTGCACTTCACGTGTATGCTCCTCGCCAAAATCGGGATTTCGCACCTCTCGACAGACTTACGCTCTATACCACCCCTGCGTTCCTCGACACGGGCCCTATCCCCGGCCTCATCCGGATGCAGCTCAATATTTTGGCAGGCCAGCTATACCTCGAGTCTTATGGCAATTACGAGGAGCTTTGTTCTTTCTTAGGCGTGGCATCAACCGCAAGACCAGCCGCTTTGTCGGTGGCGGCGGACGGCTTCATCCACATGAATCCAAATGGAACCTTCCCCCGAAGTCCTCTGGGATTTATCAGGTTTTTGCTGTCCCAAATTCGGAAGGACTGCCGAGATGTTCAAAGGTCTCATTTAGGACTGATCGTGGATGGTCAATTGTTGACCCGTTTGGATCTAGATGAATCCGCCGTCGCCATTACAGAACGGTCTATCCGGGCGCTGCAGCTCCCATCCACGTGAACTGGGTATGTCAGCGTTGATAGTATAACAGCAGCATTAGATTCAGAGGCTGAAACTCAGGTTGTAGTGCCGGTATGGTTCAATTCTGAAGGGAGCTAGCCCATCATCCTGTGGGCCCTAACTCACCCGTGACGAGGACCTCCAACAAAAGAATGAGTTATGGAGACAACATCGTCAAAACGATTAGACTTAGTGACTTAGTTTCTTGCCGCATGATATCCGTTCTTTCTCCCAATTAATCAAATCTTTCATCTGGAATCACTAGTCCGTACTGCAGACATGTTTTGTGTGGGATACTATCAATGCACGCACGCAAAGGTGATGTTTGACAAAGTGCCTCTCGGAACCTTTGCAAATCAATTAGCTGGAGCTTGGACATGTCCATATTCGAAGGCTGATTTGGAATAGCGCTGCCGGGGAACACGAACATGCAGCTGCACCTCCCCTTAGCTGTGTCAGCGACCGCAATCTTCAACAAGTCAGGCGGCACGGGTAACAGCCACTGGTGACCCCATGTTGGTCTGCAGATTTTGCAACAAATCCAGCTATACGCCACGAAAAAGCAGAGACTTTCTGCTCGACTTTTGATCCTGACTGATGAGACAATATCAGTTTAGGTTAATTGGAATTATACTATGCTTGTAAGAACTGAATCGTGTATTCCTAATCGGTCCTTCTTCGTCCAATGGATTCCTGTACTCAACTGGGTCGCTGAGTTATATGCATCTTGGTATATACAATTTGCGCCCATTGTTGCGGTATCCCATTCAGGTGGTGACTGGATGCCTAGAGCGTTGGCGACAACATTATTACTCAGCGCTGCCATGTCGATGACGCGAGACTTTGAATAATAGAGGACGATGCCCCTCCATGGCGATCGTGGTTCCCAGGAACTCGAAAGTTCAGTCGATCCTCGGACTGTCCGGCGTTGCCGAACTTTTCTATTCCGTGTCAGGTTCTTGCTAACGGTAGACGGACGGTGGTTACCGCGCGCAGCCAGTAGGATATTAGCCATCTCTCGTACAGTAGCGGGCCTAGGAGCTGCTCCACGTGAATATATAGAAAGAGTCCATTTTGCAAGCACATCATCTTCCAATTGGGTCAATTTATGGCCTGTAGAGCGAGAATCCACGCGTGCAAGTACACCCTTCGCGCGGTCGGCTAAGGTTGTGTGAGCTATTTCGTATAGCTTCGCAGCCGCGCAAATAGATTTAACGCGGCCATCTTTTAGGTCGGAAAGGGCTAATAAGACCTTGTCCTCTTGATTAGCCAGTTTCTTGCCTAAATTCAGGACAAATTGGTGTCATGGTAGGTGGTTGAATTAGGTAAGTTGATAGGAATACGCGATTTTGGATGAGGTGTACGCACCGGCGGGAATTACGTTGGTTAGTTAACTGTTTTCTGAATATTTTAGTCAGACTAAAATATTTCTTATGATAAAAGATCATAGCCTACTAAAACTTAATCCAAAAAAGTTTCTGTTGTGGATGTGTTGTGACCTAAGAAACAGCATTAACTAAGCGTGGTCTTTTGAGGACAGGATCGGCTAGGAATTAACTACGTTCCGTATCCCGGCCGTCTGCAAATCAATGCAACGCTCCCAGTTGATTGACCCAATCACCGTTGGACCGAGATATATTTAGTGTCCATCACTGTACGCAGGTTGACACCATTGATAATGTTAGCGTGGTACTTCCATTCTTTTCTTATGACTATAATACAATATTACTGCTTAGTAAAGCGTATGACCCCCCTGCGCATCGATAACAGCCTGGCAGCGCTTCTGCATGAGATCAATCTGCTGGTTTAAAAAGCTTATAGGGATCGCATCCCATGCAGCTCGCACAGCCTCGCGTAGTTAATCATAAGATAGCTTACGATCATAATTCTTCAAATATCGATCACCAATCCAATCCTTCATCCAATCCCAAACCTCCTCAATTGGATTAAGATCTGGCGAATACGGTGGCCAATCGATAGGGTATATCCCATGTTCGTGAAGATCCTCAATTGTCAAGAGATTTCGATGAGATAGTGCGCCGTCTTGCATTACAATTAGATGTTTATTATATTGATTGCGAGCCAGCGAAACCATACCGTCGATAAGAGGCACAATTCGCTCTGTATATTAAGCAGTAGTAATAGTACCCCATTCTTTCTCCCAGAATAAACAAGGGCCTTTCTCATTACCATAGAATGAGCCCCAGAACATCCAGCCAGGTGCACGAGCAATACGATCTCGTACACATGTATCATCAAATTCCTCGCCAGCTTTGCGCGTTACATAGATTCGTCGATGATAGATCGATGTGACCCAGGTCTCATCAGTCCATAATATCTTTTCCCACTGCTCACGCGTCTAATTAACATGCTCTAGCGCCCAGATTAGACGTAGTGCTCGTGTACGATCAGACAACGGAGGCTTTTGAACAGCCTTACATCGATGATATCCACGTCTAGCTAAGGCCCTTCGTAGAGTCTCAGAACTAACAGGGAGCTATAGTTCTTCTATAACCCTTGAGTACGGCATCCGTCGTGTCTCTTTCGAAGATGAGATATAGTCGATTATCTCATCTACTTGTTCTTCTGATAATTTTCGACCTCGGCCAGGGGCCTTGCGTGGTGTAGGCCTCTCATCAGTGCAAGCCTTTTAGACCTGACGCTAGGTAATACCCAGTTTTGCAGCGATTTGGCTATAGGTAAGCCCCTAAGCGCGCAGTGTACGCGCTGCGATGCGCTGATCACGACTAGCTTTATGTCTAGGGGTATGAGGGGCCTGGGGGGGATGATCTGATCCTTCGTGACTAGTCTCCATGGTAGGTAGGTAGGTAGGTAGGTAGGTAGGTAGGTGGGAGGGATTGAAATGCGCGGTATTGCCCTAGTTTATATTAGGAAGGCGGTTGAGGAGGGTATTAGTCATGAAGAATGTGGGAAGTACCACGCTAACATTATCAATGGTGTCAACCTGCGTATAGCCCCTGACTACGCGGTAAGTTAGCGCCCAATTTTCGATAGAAAACTATTGGACGCGTCACAGAAAAAGCAAAACGCGTCTCTACACGTGACGCATGCGGTCTTGGGGGGGGGGGGGGGGGGGGGGGAAAAAGGGGGAAATAAAAAATTAGATTAACGAATTAACGGATTGGTAAAAATTTTCAAAAAATTGAAACCAAACGTGAATCAAACCA
>JAWLST010000172.1:0-13438 GCA_037043885.1 Penicillium goetzii
GTTGATGTTGATGTTGATGTTGATGTTGATGTTGATGTTGATGTTGATGTTGATGTTGATGTTGATGTTGATGTTGATGTTGATGTTGATGTTGATGTTAATGTTGACCTGGCGGTGATAGACGAAAGATGAGTGGTTCAACAGCCGCTGCCTGGGTAACACCGTTCTGCACATTTTTGTCCGACTTGAGGGAAAGCCTCACTCACCGGCATCGTTTTCAATCAACTTGGTCTTCTCATCATATGTTCAGCCTCATGTCGCCCAGTGAGTAGGAAATAATACAGTAGCGTGGGCCAATCTGGATGATGCCTGCTACTCAAATAGTCTCCATTGGTGTGGAGGCTTGTCCAGAGGCTGGCGAGCGGTGGCGGTAGGAGTTGCTTGTTTGTGGTAGGTTGCGAGTATTGCGGGCATCGAGGATGGATGACACATATTGAGGGTCAGAATGGAAGGTGAGTCTCGATGGTACTATAACTGGCGGTACAGTTTGTTGATGGTGATGGCTAGATGTGAGTGAGAATCGAGGGTGAACACTGGTGATAACCAGGGCAGACCAGTGGGTCCTTTGTTGATGTCGTGCGGCGCAACTGCCGAGCGGTGAAGATCTTTGTTCTCTCGCGAATTCAACAAGATGAACAGTGCGAAATGGTGAGAGCTACAAGTTGTGTGACGCATTAATCATAGGTTGCCAATTAGAAAATTACCGAAATTGCGCATACAGAGGATTTCGAAAACAGTTCCCCGGGCGATCCGGACTAGGCCCTAGAGTGGGTCTCTACGAGAGGAAATGCGTGCGTTCAGGGGGAGGAAATGTTTTCGAAATCCACTGTAGTTCAGATCCCTGGAGTGATTTGTTCTTGGGAGTCGCACAGATCGCAGGGAGATTCCTGCACGGCCCTTCAGGCTTGCTTAAATACAGGTTTCTGATTCTCCAGCTTGACCTTTCCAAGAGAAGACAGTGGTATTCCATGATCTATAGCCGTGTCAGTGTCATCTACCTTTGCGATATCATTCCATCAACACCCATCTCGTGATATCTCGCGTTTGTTCTTGGCAGCAGAACCATATTGACTGTCTATCACGCCCCTATTGAGACAATGCCTGGCCAGACATATTGACTTAGGTTAAGGGCTTGTCGATCACTGCCCCCCCAGGAATCTTTTCATACAACTTCCTTTCGGCGCAGAGGACATTTCTACATGATTATTGGTTGGTAGGGGTATTCAATGAAAGGGAAAAGGTAAGAAGAATGGGAATGTTAGGCCACGGTAAATCCATCAAAAAAGGCAGCCGTGGGGTACATACCCCAGTAACTGTCAGGAGGGAGTGTCGAATGAGCACAGGGGGCAAGCCGGTGCATTTCTCTAGCGTCACAGCCCAACATGAGCATGAATCATTACCCTCAGGTCGCGGCCGTATTTCCCTCAGATATGTCACTGCCTCGATGTTACGAACCAACAGCGCTCCATGGAGTATCTCGCCATCTCAACCAGTTACCCTGTCGAAATTCAATATCAACGCGGGAATACAAAATATAGAACTACGCAGACTCGCTTTCAACGACGAGGTGCAGCCTATTTATTGTCCATTCTGTTTAGGAGATGACCAAGAGCATCTGCATGAGAGCGTGATTCTGCGATGTGCCCAGTGCCAGGGACTGGCTCATCGTAGCTGCATAGAAGAATGGCTGGAGAAGCGCGATCCAGGACCTCTTGTGTCCTGCTGTGCCTGGTAAGTTAAATATGGCCTCCCCGCGGAATTTGAGTGCTCACGCAATGTAGCCGAGGCGACAGACTTATGGACGCCATTCTCCATCCACCGAGAGCGACGGAAGTTCCCGAAATAGCACGCGAAGACGCGGGGATAGATAGAGCTCCAGCGGAGACGCTTAGAGATGTCACCGATAGCTCCCGGCAGACGAGTGCGAATTTCCCAGCGGTTCAGTCAGTATCATCGCGCTGAAGACGGGCATTTTTTCGCAGAGCGCGAAGTGTTCGTCGGTCGGCCCTGCTGGCAAAGAACATGAGGACGCCTCGCCGGTCGCCCCGTCTGAACCGAACTTGAATGTATGGTTACGCCGATGTGTATTAAGTTATTCTAGTCTGGTCAGAGTTTGAAATGCGACAATGTAATGCGACAATGTACACTAGATGCCAAGACCCGGGATAACACATGCACCCCCACGTGTTGGCAGGCTATCTATTCATATTCCTAATGATAATACAGAGTCGCTGAATGACATTGGACGTTGGATCGAATCTGAGACAAGATTGCTGTATAACATGAAACGATCCCCAGCACCGTGCCACTACACATTGTCCGTCCATATGGGCGGTGTGACATTCTAGATACCCAGCAAAATACCGCATTTCTTGAACATAAGCGACCTTCCAGAAGACTGCCTCTTCCCGTTAAGTCTGCTAAGAAAGAAATTTTTCTCTTCGAGTTTACGGCCGGTTGCCTTCCATTATATGCTTTAGCTTAATAACGATGAGGTCCACCCAGGTGGTTGGTACGAGCAACTTAATACCCAGTACTTTGAGGCAGAAGGTATAAGGCTGCTAAGTCTCGCTGGAAATGTGTTTACATTTCATTGTACGAAGAAGTCAGATACAGAACAGATATTTCCCTTCACTAGGTATGAACGATTACTAGAAGAGAGTATTTCAATTCAACCCCTCCCCGACTGATGCCATAACTGAAGAGTATTTGAGGGACTCTAACAAACTTCAGATAATTAGTAAGCCAGAGTAGGGGTCGGCGTAAATGAATGCTACTACTGCTACTGCTACTACTCTTCCTATATAGCCGAGAATGCTAGGAAATGGAATCGACACTGAAATAACCTGGCCTTTTATCACCCAACCCTATTCTTTTACAGAAGGACAGTTTCATCAGATATGCCTTCCAAGTTCAAACCATTTCCCGAAATACAAGCAACCAGTCGAATCTTCCTTGCTGGCTTCTCCATCCTCTAGCCATGGAATCCCGTTTCTTATTTGAAGCATGCACTTTGTCACCGCGTCAAGCCCCGTTGCATCCGTACATTCCATCCTTTCCACGGTCATAAGTCGCCCGAAGAGAGTTCGTAAGAGGCCTTCCTTAAAATGGCCTTGGATTTCCACATTGACCACAAATAGCCAAGTTTGACACCATATCTCATCCAACCGCTTCAGACCTTTCTGACCTGCAAATGTAAAAATCATTTCTTTTCGGAGCCGGGATGGGTGGGCCCGTTTGCGGCGTTGATGATAGTACATTCCATGCCATTTAGACCCTTCTGGTAGTGCGAGCCTGACGGTTTCTTCTAAACGTCCAATTTCGGCACCTACTTTGTTCGAGGTGACACCATGTTGTCTACCAACGATGTGGATGTAGCGAGCCATACTTTGAATTGAACCTGAGAGCTGGATGTAGGCTAGTAGGATAGACCTAGGTTTATGTTAATTCAGTTGCGGGATATGAACGGGTGTGAAGGTGTGTTGAAGAGATTTTGGACCCGCCGGTGTCTTCCAAGTGCGAAGGGACCAAACCATACTTATGCCTTTTATCATTTGTCGGAAGCTGACTGTGAACGGCGTGGGCCCGATTCAGGCCCGCTCACATTTCCCTCAACTTAGATACCTTGCAGACGTGTGTTACACTCTCAATTGCCACCTGCCATGTATGTTAACTTGAGGCCCTCACAATTTTCTAGGACCGTCAGGCTTTGGATGGGTCTGGTGGGCATGCTTGCAACAAACGGCTAACAAGGAACGATTGTGAACCGTCGGATCAATAAAGGACCGTATAGAGGTATAGACTTAAAATGCATATGGTGTTTTTTAGTCTAGAGGCGTTGCATAGCATCATTTAAGCGACAAAAGCAAATACGGCAAAAACAAACAATGGACTTTTAGGTAGATTGGTATCTCATCAGTATCTCGAGCAGAATAGAGCTATAGCTCTGTCGTAGTATTGGGCCTTCGTTACCTTTTGCTCTGGCTCAGCTCTGGTGAAAACATTGTCCTCATGATGATCGAAGTTTCAGGGGTTGAGGGCGGCATGTGTCACAGTAGCACAAGTGTGGTGAACAACCACATTATTAGACTCCTAGACACGGTGAATAGAGAATATCAAGTTCTAGTCGTACCCAATCCTCGCAACACGTCTGCCCATAAGCCAATCGTACACTCAAGTGCTGCGGGGAGTCCACCCGTCTGAAGGTGTTCCTGACTCACAAATCGTCATTTCTCATTTATAAGAGGTCTTAAATTCAATATCTAAACTGCCCCTTATGAATGCTCTACTCCATGATTATCTGTGGTGGATTTCAGAGCCCAGGAGTGAAATAATTCGACATCAAACTTCGCGGCTGATAGTCTCATTGGAAATGTCTCACATACCCATAGGGATACAGGGCCTATGATTGTATTATTTTTAAAAATAGAAACATTGTGCTTCGTGAAGCTAAAGCAAGTTTTCATCACGTTTGATCGAACTCATATCGTGTTGTTGGCCAGGCACGCATAATACACGCCTCGGGTAGTCCTCTAATAAGAAGTTGTCCTCCGTTCAAGGGGTGTGGCATAGGTACTAGAGTAATCCAGTAATCCACATTCGTCACGGAAATGGGGGGGGGGGGGGGGGTTTACAACCAATCATTCATAGCAGCATAGCGAGTAACAGCAGACGTTAGCCTGTACAAAAGGTCTCGAGTCAGTTCCTGGGATCTCCTGTGGTGCTGCCAAACCTCGCTATAAGTGGTCGGAGGGTTCATAGATCCCGGGGCCACACTGCAAATGAGGCATGAAAACTTGGACACTTGATGTCCATGGAGAAGTTTGCGACCCATATCCTGAAAAGAGCCCCACCAGCGATATAAGACATAAATAGCCTCTTTATCGTGACGAATACGATTCCATAACTCATTGGCCTTTTTTGGTTAGCCTTGTTGATTGACAGTGGCATATCTTACGAGACTCTTCTGAATTGCCACGTCCATTCGAAGCGCTGCTCATCACTATATCCTTGAATTTATCTCCGTCATCATAGCTTCCTAAAGTCTGGAAGCAAGGCTCTCTACCTCAACCGTCAACTTCGCTGGATTTTGTCCTTGCCAATTGAAAATCCAAGATGGTCACCTCCCGGTCCTGCTTACCATGCCGTAATTCGAAGGTGAAATGTAGTCGTGATGCGCCATCTTGTCAACGCTGCATACGACGCGGTATGCCATCCTTGTGTGTCTACGGAGACTTGGGCTCTGCAAATTATGATCATTGGCATCACCACCACCACAAAGACTCGGTATTTTCACAAGAGACAACCAATCACACGCCAATCCCCCCGAAAAATCGCAGTCCTATTAGATGTACCCAGGTTGAGCAAGTACATCACCCGGAAAAAATGCATCCAGATCAAGTGGAAGACACCAAGCCCGTCGAGTCACAAGCAGACGAATCATCCTCAAATGGAACAACAAAATTAAGTCCTACTCCCATGACAACCACAAGTGACTGTTCTTCACGCGCGGACCTATCCGGAAACAGCCCACACCAGATAAGGTCTTGCTGGACAAAGGCATTCTCAGAAATGCCGTTACCGGTAGAGTTAAAAAATAGGCAAATGAACCGAGGATTAAAATCTGACTTGTGAACAGGTGTCTCTGCCATGCTCATACAAGATCCAAATTCCATGGAATCTCACGGAGTCCGCAAAGATTCCACTGACGATCCATCAGCTTTTACTCGTCCTACACTACCTCTTCATTTCTGTAATGCGTCCTGGAGATGAAGGCGCGCTGCGGCACATCATCCATCGCCACCCAGCCGACTGGGAAAGAGCGTTTGTTCTGCAATATAGTGGCCTAGCTTCATGGTGGAGGGAAGCGCGCCAAGTTTTGACCGAATCTGGAAACATACATAGTGTATCCATCGCTGATTTAGAGTCCCAAGTCAGATACATCCTGTTCATGCTTGGCCAGCACGCCTCGATACCCTCAAGCTTTCTTGCCGTATGTTATGAGCAAAAAGAACCTCCATATCGACCCTTTGGGACCAAAGCAAGTGTAGCGTTAATATGCTACGCTTTTATGGGAGTTCAAGCAAAGGACATGCAAGGATACGACGACAGGGAGATTTGGTTGCAAAATGAGTCCTTCTTTCCGAGGATGGCCCTCAATCTGAAAGATTCACCACTATTCAGCGCCGGGATTTCCATGCACCAACTACGATCGATATTACTCAAACTCCAAAGAGCCTTCCAGCCGGAAGAGCTTAGAGTTGCCTCGACAAAACCCCAGAGCCTTTGTCTCATCCAAGATGCGGAGAGGCTCGAGTATTATAGACGCGCTCTTCTGGCGCTAGAACCAACATTGCTACCGAAAATCGCCACGGCACTTGGAATGACATCCATGGCGGATGTGAGCATAGAATGTCTGGCAGATCTCCTTTCGGGAAAGTTTTCCAAAGCCTATACCTTGAAATATTTGGAATCTGCTTTCTCGAATGTACCCGAGGTCCTGCAATCACATCCGGACACAATTGTGGTCACGGAAATGTTTCATGTCAAAGCCCTTCATCAGCTATGCCAGCTCCACAATTATGGTCAGTCACCCTGCAGTCTGCAGGTTTCACTAGAAATAGGCTGACAAGTATGAATCACCGTTGCAGATGGGAGATCGCAGGTTTTTGTCTTTCATGTTTCCATCGAATCATATGTGCATACCGAAGTGATATGATGTGACATGTGGCAGGAAGCTAACAAAATCCACTTATGCATTTCCAGGAAAGTATCGGGAATAAGGAGAGGAAGAGAAAATAGAAGGAGACCACTTGGCTAAGGGCTTCCTAATACGTCCTTCCCTAGACCCGATTCGGCCAGCTTGATCTCATTCCCATAAATATTGTATCAACCATCCTGTGTCCCGATAGCTCAACCGTCACATTCTACATGATGAAGGACCCACTTTTTTCATACTGCGGTAAAAAACACCTTCGTCTATAGAATGCTCCCCCTTCAGTTGATTGTCACGAATGGAAAATATGAACTACAATTGTTCTGCTATAGGCCGGACACAGAAGTCTCGAAGTGTACTCACCCTTCTCGGATCCCTGGTATACCCAAAGGCTCTTTTAAACCCCTCAAATATGATATATACATATAGCATGGGATGCATTCATGATATTTTCTGACTGGAGACTTTCATAGGAGGCTGTAGATTATTTACGAATCCTGCTTGCGATCGAGCTACCCACATGTGTTGCAGAGATGAGGGAAGAACCAATTTTCTTGAGATAAATTAAGCCGCTAGAAGGATGCATGGCAAACTCTGGCCTCTGGGGTCAACCAGCCTACTATTTGCCACGATATACTCTAGTCTTCGAAGAAGCATCTGGTTTTGGAGTCATTGCCGATAATGCAGTTCTATAATGTCCCTGAATTTTACATGGCCTTTTTTACAGTATCAATCGGTGCACAATGCTCTCGGTCTTTACTTGAGTCTGCCGGGCGGAGACACTAGGTGAGGTGGTGTTTGAAAAATTATATTCTTGATGTCCTCGCAAATCCGCTTGGCATTTCCAAGTAATTCCTGGGATTTTGGCGTTGCATTTAGGACCCTTTTCCGGTTATCGAGGGAAGAATTGAGCTCAGGTGAGCGCATTAGGAATTCACGGTCCGAACAGGTCGACATCGCGCAGTGCAACTAGATACTGAGAGTTTTCCTTTTGGGAGTGAGCGGAATGGAGGGGTACCATCATGGTCACGCACTACCCCACCTAGTCTGCACCTTCGTCGCCTAGGTCATGCAAAAAATGCTGACAGGATGGACTTCATCCACAAACAAATGGGTACGGAGTGAATCAGATTCATTCTTCGTTCGGGTCACCCTGATCATAACAAGGGATGGCATTCGCACATAGTCATCGACGTCTGGCAGCTGTACGGCTGCCGACAGTTAGGGTACCTCTTTGCCCTCGGACATACCTGCATTCGCACTTCACGAGCTATCAGAACTTAATCTACGCCCCATGCCCGTGCGTGCGCTCATTCAGCCGACAAGTACTCGCGCCCGGCAAGTGGTTTCCGGCCGCCTTGAAATATCTCTTATCCTCAAGGATCCTCCTCTTCGACCACCTTTCACGTCCGATTACAAGGGCAGCCATTGACCTGCTACTGCCAACAGCGTGCAGTACTGTACATATCCTGACAGTCTTTACGCGTCTACAAGTCAGCCATTTGCTTCCAGAAAACCGTGCTGAGCTAGGCACTTCAAGATGAAGTGGGCTGACAAGCATGATCCTGGTGAGGACATATGGTCTTCAAACCCATTTGGTTAGCTCAGGAGATGCCTACTTCACTGCTCCTGGGATGTTAAATCAGGAAAGCGGACGTTGCAGGTCATTCCTAACGCCCATTTTCTCGATTTCTGACATAATACTACCAACACCACCTTCGGCTGACCGAAGGAAGATTTTCAGGCTGTGTGTGCCAGGAAAAGTATGTAACTTAATACATGTGCCGTCTCCACAACCACCGTAGCCTCACCTTCTTCAATGACAATTGTGCTCTCATTCTTTTCGCACAACCCAAAGCCTTCGCATTAAAAGTTAAGACTGAGAAAACAATCCTGTCTTTCCATGATAACGATGCGTTCTACGCGATAGGCCATCCGATTGCGTCTTGTGGTTCTCTTTTGCGCTAATATCTGGCTATCCATAATTAGCTTCAGCTCAGCGACTGCACACTTTTCGATTACTCTACGGATTATATCTGACTATACAAGAGGCAGCAATCCCTTACTGCCAATAACATTCAAAAAAGTCATGAACCAAGTCTTCAACTCCATGGTCGTTACGGCCATCCTATCGGCTTGTTATCTACTTCTGGGATTTTCTCATGGCCCATCCGCGGCTCCTACGAGATAACAAAGCCTCTGCAGCTTACTTTGCTTGTACTAAATTTATACTGAGCATAGGACTGCTCTTCGGGTTATTTTGCGGGCTCCATTCGTGGCTACCAGTGCCTGCTTGAAGAGATTGACGTTCGTGCGAGCCACCTCCCATACCACCGCATAATGTACTATGGAAGTATTGGTGAGGCTGCCTTCGCATCCCTGGTGATTACTCTGTCTCTCGTCTATCTTGTGACATAGCAAGCCAGCTTTATCATTGTTTTTGTGTGAGGCCGAGTTTCTAGGCACGGGTAGTCAGGAGAGCTTGGATTTTAAAAGAAGCGATTGCATGATCCACAAATAAACTCCTGCAAGTTATCAGTACGAGATCCGTTCTGTGATGATTCATTGATGCAAATCACAGATTTGATATGGCCCAGGACTCCATCAATTGAGTGTGACCTTTGGGTTTATTATGTGTGAAAACAAAACCCGCTACAAGTGAGTCATGAGCTCTTGAGTTCAGCAATACGCCATCCTATAACCTTCCCTTCTGTTTCTTTGACATGAAAATCGTGGTGACTTCAGGAACGCATTTCTCACTCCTAGGATCTACTCGAACAACTCCTGGTTGCGACTACTGTTCTCGGAATCATGGTTATAGCTCCTCCAGAGAGTGAGGCCGTTCCTGGGAAGCCATAGGCCCCAAGGTCCGGGAACTGAGTGGTACTATAGGGGCAAAAGAGAGAGCCCCATAGGCCATTTTCGATTTAACACAAACCAAGATAAAGTGTGCTCATAGTTTAGCTTTGACCCACGCTAGGCTAGCCCTTCCCATAGCCATCGCAGCACCCCCCAACTGGGCAGCCCCGTTGACAATCACAAGGCCACTCCCTCCTGCACCAGCACTCTGTCCTACAGCCAACGCGCTCCCGGCTGCAATATTTCCGATCCAACTATGGGCGGCTGCGGCTGCAGAACCTATACTTCGTAATGAATGGTCGTTCAAGCTTCGGGGCGCGGGAGACAGAACTGATTCTGTTGACTTCCCCTGAAATATGGCACATACCTGCTTGGATGCCGCCCATTGTGAATCCCATACTCGATAAAATCGGGGCTGTTACGAGGCCAGGGACAGCGAGAACAACGGCACCAGTGGTGCCGACAACCGCGCAGGTGGCTAGAATAGGGTTTTGAGCGCCCCAGCTGGCTGCCTGACATATTTCATCGATAGAAGTTAGAGCATGTTCTGTAAATAGAAGTGTATACGAACCTGAACTGTCAAGTTAGCGGACTTTTCAAGGGCAGGCTTGCCGTAGGTTCCGACAGTCTTTCCGCCCTCCAGCCCCGCCCGCACCATTCGAGTGCCTCCAGAGATGACATCCTCCGGAGAAAGATTTCGGAAAGACATAAATGAGATGAATAGTTACTAAACCTTCAATTTAAATGAAGTATGGCGTGATCAGAGAAAGATGAAGTGAAAAACGGCCTGTGTGGTGCCTGCCCAGGATACTACGTAAACCCGAACTAAGCACAGGAATCCCATCTACTACAAGTAAAACTTGACTGCTAGATTGCCTGTCTTTTATCGACCTTTAAAGCTGGCGGCGGCGACCACATTACGTTATTTTGAGCAGCCCAGATCATCGCGGAGCTTTCTTGACGGCGAACATTGAAGGTATAGAGACGCGGGAGAAAAATGCATTTTGCGGTACTGTTCGTACAAGCCATCGCAAGTAGATCTCGCGATGAATGAAAGAATTCCAAGAGGTAGAGAAGAATTTCTGGAGGAAGCTCAAACAGTCGATTCGAAGTGTCACATCTGGGAGTTTGCATCATTTATGCAGATTTCAGGACTTGTGTCAAGTTCAAAGGCCAAGATTCCAAATGAAAGTCAAATGAACCGCAAGCAGTCTTGGTGGGAGGAATGGTCGCTTTAATATTGCTTGTTTGGCTCCAGATGCATTAGCCGAGCTTTTTGATTCAGGCTAGCACGTTATTCTATGGATCTGTAGAGACAAACTAGAGGCTCCCAGGAGACTTTGATTCCCAGATTCAAGAGAAGCGTTCACAGGAATGTCCATCTCTACCCTGGAAGCAAATAACGGCTAGAGCGTAAGTCGGCCTCCGGAGCCACATACATCGTCAAATCAGCGTGTCGCCAATAGATACCACTCTCACGTCATGCTTGTCCTTCTCAAATATTCAGTGAACGGGTACCGGAATGCTTTGGGAAACCTATGTTATGAAAGGGCAGAACCCATTCATAATTGATGCGCCAGGTGCCATCTGACACGGAGAAAGTGTCTTGCGATGTTAGATCATCTCAATGTTGGTAAAAGAGGCACTCTTGTAAGGTGAATATTACGAACGATTCACTTGTATAATCAGAATAGGTGAGAGTGCTGAGATGCCAACCAGGCGCCAGGTGCTGGTTTTCACCTTGGCTCTGTCTTGAAGACTCGAAACGATATCAGCCTCATCTTAAGAGAGTGGTGATGCTGCCTCCCACCATGAAAGAATGCGAACCTACGCCCACGTACTGTAGCCCGGGAATATCCTGACAGGTCTTGCGCACTAATAAAGAACTCCTTTGCTTCCAGGAATCCGTAATGGGGTTCCTGGAGCCATTACGGATTCCTTGAGCCGACAAGGCTCCCTGGCTCTCTCAAGCATGGCCCCCGAATGAACGTATGGCCTTCAATGTCGAATATAAAGAGATCAGTACAGTACGTCTTCAAAACAGCTACAAGCTCTTGTCATTCACAAACTCATTGCCGCCTGAATAATTCTCGCTGTCTATAAAGCTTCACTCTCCGTGATCATCAGTTTCATGTCACTTCTGCAAACACTCCACTCCTTCCTATAGACATCCGCTGAATCCCTATAGAAAATGCTTCAATTCGTTCCAGACAAAATTATCGCACTACTTGTCTCTCAGCTAGACTCTCATGACCTGGGCTCGCTGGGCACATCATGTCGAGATCTCTACTGCAGACTACAGCCCCACGTCCTCAAGTTGAACATTCAGCGCCAGAACAGTAGTCTCCTGCACTTGGCAGGCAGAGTCAACAACTATGCTCGGGTGGGGCTCATGCTTCTTCATGGCGCCGATGCCAACACATTCTTGCATGGAAAGACTCCTTTGATGAGAGCTATTCAATATGGGGCGTCAGATGTTCTTGAACTCTTACTCAGTCATAAGAAGGTCGATCTTCGCATGCAAAATCGAAAGAAAGAAAGTGCCTTACAGTAACATTCGCCATAAAATACGGACTCTGCGAAGACAGAAAGTTGATCCAAGCCCAGAGGCACATTGCAATTTGCGACGAGCGCGATCAAGGTCTGCTTCCTGTGGCCACTTGCAAAAGTCACATCAGGTGTATGCGGAGGCTATGGATTACATGTAACCATCTGAGAGCCAAGGCCGGCCGAGGTCATCAGTCGAAGTGCATGGAACGGTGAGGCCGGTTTTGAACGTTGAATCAACCTGATTGTGAGGGCATTGGGAGATCAATAAACCGTGAACACCAACGTTGAAAGTCACAAATATTACGCTGATAGACACGCCACACGCGGGATAATGAAGATTTTCACGATGTATTTAACACACTCATGAGAGTCAATTTACCATCTAGCATCAAGCAACCACCATGAGTTCCCCCAAACGACCTTTAGCCTCTCCCACGTCGCAGGAGAGACCAAGCAATTGGACACCTAGAAAAGGCACTTCGATCAGCAAAAGCCAGGTCTAAGAGCCATGCAATCATGGAAACAGCAATGCTGATCAGAGTGAATACAGGGTCCCACAGCATCAGCAAGCCTCTCCACAGAGTTCGAATATATTCTGAATCATCACATCTCCCTTACAGCTCCCACCGTCAGCCTTCTCGACTAGTACCTCCGCTTATGGAATTGTTATATCGTCGACTCGGCACTGAAGATACGGCTCGAAGAAGATCAGGGTCAGCTTCAACGGTCAATTGCATGGCTGGGTGCTGAATGCGATACATTACTCCAGTGCTGCCATAATCAGGCTCTGGAGCTATCTGGCTGCCAAAATGCTGCGGCTGCCCTCAATGATGGGATCGTCGAGGCTTTGAAGGCAAGCGAGAAGCGTTTTTAGAGGATGATCGAGTTGAACTAATCTTGCAAACACGATACGATGGGATACCAGCCGAGTTAGGTTTCTCATTCCTGTCCAACCTATATATAGTATTTTCTTTTCTTTATTTCATGATGCAGTCTTCTTTGTTGTTGGCAGCATCGCCGTGCCTGGATTTGTACGCAAGGTCTTAATTACCAAGTTGATGGCTTCCGAAAAGTACAGCTCTCCCTCATCCTTTATCCCTTTAATTACATCAAAATTCCAGCATTAATAGCACCTGAACGGCAGTCAGGATATTATTACTTTGGCTTGGGGGGGGGGGGGGGGGGGGGGGGGGGGGGGGGGGGGGTGTGGGGGGGGGGTGGGGGGGGGGGGTGGGGGGGGGGGGGGGGGTTGGGGGCTGGGGGGGGGGGGGTGGGGGGTTGGTATTGTGGATTGGGAGGTGAGTTTATGTGTAT
>JAWLST010000173.1:0-13030 GCA_037043885.1 Penicillium goetzii
CGGCGTGGGGCCGCCCGGGGGGGGGGGGGGCCCCCCCCGCGCCGGGGGATGTATAGAGGTAACTCACCCTTCAGGTCTGTCGGACATGGTTGACGAATTCTTGCAGTGAACCCTGAAGCCAGGAAGAAAATCGTCCCTTAGCCTGGGATTGTTTTTAAGGAGGGGGAGAAGCGAAAGCCAAAAGCAACGCAGATCGCTCCGCCTTGGCACGGCGGCGCAGCGCTGTATACTAAACCATCCTACGGAGTGCTTGAACTCCTACTGGCTGTGAGGGGTCTGTTAATTTTTCCTGAACCCTTTACTCCTACGTAGCACTTGCAGGTTTAGATGGCCGATCTCGATGATCGGAATCTGATCTCGTCATTTCTATAATAATTGTACAGAGGAGATAGTGATTCCCATCGTCTATCCCCAGATGGAGTCTCGAGTCTCGAGCAACGAGTAACGAGTACAGCTCGAGTGCCAAGTATCGAGTGCTTACTCCGTAGAAGCAGTAAATATTATACAAAGCAGCATCTATCCTCTCTGCTGGTCTATCTCGTCTCACCACTCACCAACACCACCACACTCCCCAACTGCCGCCGCAAATCCTCCTTGTTCACATCGTGGGTATCCTCAACCTCACCCCACATATCCGTCTGCCACTTGACCTCCAAGTTGGCCGCCTCGGCCGCCTCCTCGAGACCGAACTTCTTCACCTCGTGCCGCTGGATATGCCGGAAGTTCTCACTCCACTCGACCATCAGCCGCACAGCGACCAGTAGACTCTTCGACGCAAGGATACCTCGCTCCAAGCCCGCTAGATCATGCGCGTCCAACTCGGACACCCAAGTGCGGATGCTGTCCTTGGTCGCTTGCGGCTGGGACACGGGGAGGATACTCTCAGCGTCGAGGATGGGCACAATTTCCAGGCCCGGCCAGACTTTTGTAGACAGGAAGCTCATAATGTCCTTTGCAACCCGCATCTGGATCTCACGTAGAGTTTCGACCTTCTCGTCCTCGCCCACTCGGTCCAGGGCGTTGTTTGTACGCTCGGGCTCCCAGCACAGCAGTGTGTCGGTGTCCAGGTACCGCATGGCGGTGTTGACGATCTGGTCGCGGGTGGTGCGTTCGCCCTGGGCATCTTCGCGGACAATGTCTGAGGCGCGGGCGGCGAGGGAGGTCAGGGGGATCAGGTGGCTTTTGAGGGCCTGTTGGGCAGATGTCATGACATCCCATTCGAGGGCGATGGCATGGGCAAGGTGAGGCTTGGTTGGGGGGATGGAGAGGATATCCTTGGTAGGTGTTCGTACGGGGCGCTTGTCCAACAACACTTGGTATTCACCTAAAAGATACATCCAGATAAACCGTTAGTCTTGACCGTCATTTCCAAAGAGCCAGAGACGGGCCGCATTGCAAATAGCATGTCCCAGTCTCGATCCTGCAACATACCGGGCTTGCCGTGAACATGGACATCCTTCCAGAAGCGCTTCTTCAACACGGAGGGCTTCTTCAATTGTGATAGATCCCGGCCCTCCGTCGTCGACTCCGTAGCCGTTTGTGTCTCTGCGGGCTCTGTAAACCCAGGCGCAGGCGCAGGAGCCTTGGGTGGCGGACCATGGGCCGTAATGGGGTGCGCAACGGCGGCCCTCAAGGGCGATGAGTGAATGCGGCGGCACAGCGGGACATTTTGCCTGGTAACGGCGAGAAGACGCGCCGAGAAGGCAGCGCGAGGAAGACCGGCCATTGGTATCAAGTCGAGATAGACAGCGCAGTCGTCACAGGTGGTAGAAACGAAGCTCGGGCGGAGATGGTAAGTCGGAACTTTTTGCGAGTCTCGGCCCGCCGAGAATTGGCCCGCTCTCGCCTTACCGCATACCTTGCAAGTATATACTGTAGACCATATAGTTCGCATACATCCTACTTATTAAGATAGGAGAAACCAGCATGCTGTTTACTCCATAAATCACAGGAAAGCTAGAGCCGATCGCAAATCACTAAGAGGATATTTTTCATTTTGCCCGCAATTTAGCCGTTGAAAACAGCCCACAGTCCCGGTCCAGGGTCTACATGCAACAGGCCACATCGACTCCGTGTATAGACTTCCACACTGAAACTATTTGGCGGGGCCAACTGCATAGTTACATCCTGCCTGAGCGTTCTCATAGGCGCGCATGTACGATGACAGCAGCTCAAGGCAGCCCAGCCAAGGGCTGAAATCCCTCATCGGCATACTACTAGGTACCTCTCGACTGGATACTTAGGAAGTACAGTAAAGCGGAGATCCGTTCCACGGGTATTCCAGATGATTCAAAATTATGGAAAGAAGCAAATAGTCAGAAACTGAGAGCAAAAACTGTGAAGAAAAAAGTGAGAATCATATTAACCTCCCACCCCTGCATCTAGAGCCCTTCCTTTCCCCAAGAAAAGATAGGAAAGGGAAACTCGAAATCAACGTATTGCAATGCGCATCCCAGAAGAAATAGAGAAAAAGATTGAAAAAAAAAAGACGAAGAGAAAAACAGCTCAGGGGAATCAAACCAGCTGAACAGTACATCGAGATGCAGAGCACGCGAGAACAAGCGCAAAACGACGAAACCGCCCATGCTTTTGTAATTTACACAAGAAGCGAAAAAAGGGAAGAAGAGAGGTTAAAATGAAAAGACGAAGAAAGAGAAACACAAAATAAAAAAAGAAGCCTTCAAATCTCGAGGCTGGCCACCCTTTTTTGTTTTGGAAACCAATCATGCGCAGAGAAGAGGGGAAGAAGAAAAAAAGTCAAAATAGCAGTGGGACGTCAAAAAAGGTCGTACTACCACGCATCAGGTTCTGTCGGATCTCACAAAGCTGAACTCGAGAGGAGAAGACAGGGTCTCGTCGGATTGGCAGAATCGCCAGTCGCCAGTCCCTAGATCCCCCAATGCCCATTATGGGAATTTTGGGAGAACTGCAAGAACTAGGGTCCGCGGAGAGTATCGCTCTCCCTCGATCCATGCAGGGCTGCAAAGAGCTTGCAACACCAAGTCAGTGGGCAAATGAAAAAAAAGAAAATGAAAAATGAAAAATGAAGATCGACAAAATAGATCAAATGAGAAAACAAAATCCAAGGCAAGCGCTGGACGCATCTAGAATCGCGGACCCAGACACAAAACAGAATTTCAAGTCGGACATGGTCGAAACAATGGTCGTCACGGCATTTCATCGTAAGAGACAAAAGACAGAGAGAGAGAGAGAAACCCGAGTAAGTAGCCCTGAGTACTGTGCGGAGCATGCCAGTACATATGCCAGGATCTTCTCACCCGGGTAAAACGGAGATAAAGAGATGCGCTGAGCGACAACCAGTCGGAGTCCGTCATGCATGCAACGCGAGAAGAGGAAGGACCCAGAGCTCAATCATGATCCGGGTCCTTCGAGTTCAACGGGGAAGTATAGCGTGCATGGTGCCCCGGCATCCGGAAATGCAGTAGCACATGTTAGCCATGTTCGCCCGTGTAGGCGGGATAGAGGGAGAGGAAAGTCGCAAGCATGGTCCACTCCGATCTAGTCTAGACGCGAGAGACCAAAATGGTTTCCGGCAGGCCTTGCGCAAGCGAGACGGTTGCTTATTTGGTGAGATAGCTGGGGTAGTAGGGCTGTTTGATGCGATCGGCATCCGTGCGTTTCTTCATACGCTCGGCGTCATAGTCATCGGCGCCGTCACGGCTACCCCATGTCGTCTAAGAAGCAGAAAGGCACTGGATTAGCTGGGATTCCCGGGAAACACGGAGAAAAAGGCAGATGGTTGCAAAAGAAAGGGTACAAAATCCAGCCAATCAAAGAATTCGGTCAAGGCTACTTAGGAAAAATGGCTCGCACGGGAAGAGGGTGGATAAGGCCATCTGCAAGAAGGAGGAGTCGTGATCAAAGCGTTTTGTGATGCTGGCGTGTCAGAGGGGGAAACGGGGGAAAAGTGAGGGGCTCGGCGAGCGCAACACCAACTTCCTCCCCCCATCGACCCGCAAAGCACAAAAACAGAATTGTCCACGATATCCCAGATAGACCCTCGCAAAAAAATTTGAAAGAAAAAAAGGAGGGGATAGAAAACAATAAACAATAAACACTTACCACATTCAAAGTCATCACGGCGTACATCTTAATAGCTCCGTGGAAATACCCGAACAAGACCGACACGGGCAATAGGAACACATCAACCGGATAGCGGATATAGTGGCCCAGCAATTTGATCCACTTGCTCGTAAACATCCACAGATAAAGAGAGGTCATGGCGCGATCGTGCGAGACCTCGCCCCAACCCACACTAGCCTTGTGGCACAGCCAAACGAGGAGCAAGTCGCCGAGTAGCGCCGGGGGCGACAAGGTGGTCAAGTGTACCGCATAGGCACTCCAAGGCTGGCGACTGTAAGACGTTAGAAAACCGGGTTAGCTGCGGCTGAACAATATAAAAAGAGACGATGGCAAAATAACAACAGTGGCAAGACCAGCAGTATCAACCATGCGATGTTATCAAAATAACAGAATTACAAGGCCAAAAAATACTAAAAGTATTATGAATGGGGTAGAAAGAGCGAGGGCCAATGCAATTCCCGACGAGGTTCGCAGAGAATTCTCCGGCGCCACCGACGGTACTTTTGTTCATCTTTGCCCACCTATCGGGCCTGGTGATTGCAGCAGCACACAGGAGGATCCTGTTGGCGTCCTCGGCCGCCAAGGAACCTCTCGTTCCTTGAGAGATAAACGACCCTCGGAGGAAATCATCCAGAAACCGCGCGTAGGTGACCAAAAGTCGAAAAGTGAGCGTAGATAGGAAGCTCTCAATTGGGCCAAGACCAATAAATGACAGCAACCAAAGGAAATGCAGAAGAGGCCGGGGAAAGACAAGAAGCGTCGCGCATTGGATCGTCATAGGAGAAAACAAATCAAAAGGGAAGGGTATCACTTACTACCAGATATGCTTCTCGTGGAACATGCTGGTCAAATTGCTGCGCCAGTTACTGCGGGACCAGCGGGCACATTGCTTCAGGAATCGGGGGTTATCCTCTAGCGTGGTGAGCACCTCGGCCTCGGGGTGGTACTGCATATAAGTCTCCCAGCCATGCGAGACCATCCAGCGGGTGATGAAGTTGTCGTCATCAGCATTGAGCTGATACTTCCCCCACCACCACTCCTCGTTGGTAAACGCGTAGGTAAAGCCCTCGTTCTGAAGAATCTTGGTGCGATATGCCACGGTGCGGCCCGACATGCACGGCAGACCTCCGTCCACATGGGTGGTGGCTCCGCAGTCAAAGTTGCGTCGCTCCAGATACAAAGCGCCCAAGAATCCCCAGACGCGCTGAGAGAGAGTCGGAGAGGCGGCCCGGCGCAATCGCTGACAGGTCACCACGCCACCATAACGCTCATCTTTTTCAAAGGGCGCCAGAATCCATGGCAGCACGGTCGATGGCCAGCTCACGTCGTCGTCGACTAGGAGGGTAATGGAGGTGCGGACCTCTGGGATGGCCCGGGTCATTTGGCGGCGCTTGTTGGGGTGGGTGACGGTGAAAAGGCGAATTCGCGACTGGGAGGCGGGCATTGCGCTCAGCATCTTCTCGGCGCGCTTGCGATTGGCCTCGATGGTGACCAGGAGGATTTCGTAGGGTTGGTTTTCCAGACATGATCGGATCGTCTCGACCAGTTCGTCGCCGCAGCCCTCCAGCGTGGGGATGATCACCGTCACATCTTGGGAGGTGAGTTTTGGGTTCTCGGGGGGTGGAATTGGCTTAAAGGTCCAGAAAGAGACCAGGTTAACCACAAGGCGGAAGTAGCGATAGCAGCTAATTGCGGGAAGTCAGTTTACACTGTCTCGGGAGACGAGGTATGGTTTCGAGGTTGATAGCGATTTGACTGACAACAGTGCGACGAAGGCGCGCAGGAATGGAAATGCCATCGCGTCTTTCAATGACCACGCCGCAATTATTCTTTTGTTGTGGTTATTTTGGGATCCCCGTCTTTTCTTTTAGGGGGAGGGTTTCCTCTAAGTTCGATTCAACTGGACCTCACCCAAAATCACCTAATTAGCCGCGACCAATCTCAAATTGTAATAAAGTTGTCTTACCTGGCACCTTGAGTGTCAATTGCGAACCGAATCTCGTGAGGATACTTTTTATAGAGGGGGGATGAGGAGAGGGTGGAGAGGAAGAGGGGGAGGCGATTAGGAGTGATGGGCTGGTAGGAATCCAAAGAGCGAGGAAGCCAAACGAATGTCGGGGAAGACACAGCTTCCTCAACCAGCCCGGATGAATGAAAGAGGAGGAAAGGAAATAAGGGAAGAGGTAGGGGGAGGGAAGACGAAAGGGAAGAGGGAGAAGAATAGAAAAAGAGGCCAAGATGGTTCAACGGGCGACAAAGGCGAGTAATTTGTAGGCACATGCCTACGACAATCTTGATACTAACGCTCGCGAACAATTGAAACCAAAAGCCGCAGAAATATAAAAATCAATTTAGAAATTAAAAAGAAAAAAAAAAATGTTCAAAGGGCCGAAGTTCCTAAGCTAAAAAAAATTAAAGACTAAAAAAAAATCAAAAATCAAAAGAACAATGCCCCAGTCCCCATAGTCGTTTTGAGGGAGCTGCAGGTGTAGTTTTGCCTCGTGCGTCAGAGAGACAGAGAGACCCTGGATCTAGATGGAGGCATTTCGAGAGTGGAGAGGGATTGGCGGCGGCCCATGCAGCGCAGTGACATGGAGTGGAGAGGCTAGCGGGAGCACGTATTATTATTTCTGTATACAGTATTTTCTCTGATTATTTATTTGGATCGTGATTATATTATTATAATTTTTTTGAGGAGGATTATTTACACGCCTGTCAGATTTATCATGACTCCATATCCACGACTCATTACTTGAGAGAGAGAAAGAGAGAGAGAGAGAGATGGATGGTTATTATTCTAAATCTATTATTGATTCTTCCTATGTACCAATATTAGGATAACATGACTATTACACAGGCTGAGGCTCCAAGGTCCTAGGTTTCTTTTGTTTTTCTTTCTTTGGAGGAAAGATAATGGAAGTATCGGCTTCCTGCTTGAATGAGCCTCTTCTTTGGTTTGGTGTACGACGATTCTGGTTTCTTTGTCTCTGCGCATCATGCGCCCATTCTCGTTGCCGAAAGTCTAGCCACTAGTTTGCGCGTAAACATCACCCCCCAAGTCATTCTGCACAACGGCCAATTCCTACCCCGAGGTTACCCTGATAGGGTAATGTATGGTGATCATCATGAATTATGGTTCCTTTGAATCTTGTTTACAGATCTTGTTAAAAAGTCATAAATCCTACAGGGCTCACGGTCGCTTAGCTATACTACTATTGTAGTACAATTAGATAATCCTTTACATCTTGTACTGATATATAAGATACGATTTTCCCCCATGCTATATACCTCCTCACTCGCCAAATGAAAGAAAAAAGAGTTTCTCCTACGATCCCATATCCATGGATGCGTGGGGTGCGTGAGTTGCGTGGTGGGTGTGCGACCAGGCGTCAGCTGGGCCCGCCCCATTCTCCCCCCATTCCCCCTCGGCCACGCAACGAGAGTCAACACGAGCCCAGCTGCGTACATTTTTGGGTTCGCCTTGCTATGATTTGATCATGCATCGAGCTTCTGATTCACATTTTTGCCTCTGGTCGCCTTTCGCTCAACTTTGGTTCAATGTCCACGCGCATCTTTCCTGTGCTATGCTATGCAATCAAATCTATTATTATTATTATTAGATTTATTCGACCACGATCTAATGATACGACGTTGATTTGTTATCTCTGGGTATTCCAGCCTCCCCTATCTCTAGGCGAACCCCTCGGCTCCGAAAGCCGAGCCCCCAGCGACTCATTGGCGCTTGGGCGTTCCTCCGTCGCAGGTACACAGTTGCGATCGACGAGAGTCGCTTTAGTCTCTCCTGTGGCATGCAGCAGAGGCGGCAGGCAGAGAGATAGGGCCTCAACAGGAAAGTGAAAGGGGAAAAGTAAAATGATTTGGATGATAGCAACAAATATTTCATAATACTAACATGGTCAAGACACATGATGGATTATGAGGATCTTCATGACATGACTAGGACAATCATAGTCGATATACATACCTTGTAGTTTATGGTTCATTGTATCAAGTACACAAAATATACATAGGTAGTTTATAATAGTAATCAACATCATCATATCATCATCATCATATCGATCATGAATGCAGATATGAAAATCAATAACCAAGGAGAACGTCTCCGATCATGCACGCGAGATTTCCTCTCCGAGGAAAGAGGCGTTCCATGTCCGATGGAGTACTGGCCGTGGGGCAACCCCATTGGTGCCCAGCCCACGGCCAGGAAACCTTTCTGCTGCTGCACGGTTTAGCCGGTCTCAGATCGACATTGGAGGACCCGGGCTCACGATTCGATTGCTATCACTGGACCGTCATATTATGATCAGACTAGCCCTCGACAACGTCGCGAATTGTTCATTAGCAAATGTACCCGAGCAACAGTGTCAAGTAACTAATAATAAATAATAATAATCCAGTCACATCGAGCCGAGGGTCGCGTTATCACGGGCGAACCACCACCCCCCGTTAAGTTACTTACAGTAGTTACCTAAGTTAGTTAACTAGCAACTTAGTGGTCCAACCAGCCACCCGAACTGATTTGCGGAAGAATCGGCTCAAGTATCCAGACTCGCCATTTCGGTCTCTTGCTCACCTATTCGACCAAAGAAGCCAACCGACTAGCGCCGTGGTGGACTCGCCAGGCCAGTGACTAGCGCGTTCATGATCCCCTCCCTTCCCGTACCTTTTCTGTTCCTCGCTCTTCGTCGCAAATGAGAAACGGCCGAGGGGACAAGGGGGGAGGGGCTCCACCTTTTCGCCCCTCTAACTACCTCCGGAGCTGCATAGGATGATCGACCGTGATTCGCAGCGCGTTGTGGCACAAGATGGGATTCCTTAATTTAAGCGTGCAGTTCCAGCACAGAAAGAGAGAACAATGAATATGTAATAACCAAAACGAGAAAAAAAAGAAAGGCTATCGAAGGGATATCCACTCACGCACATACAGCATACAGGAAAAACCGGGGCTCGCAACCACGAGTAAGAAATGCTTCAAAGATGCGCCCGCGTCGAACTCGAAACGCTTGAAGGGGAGAAACGGGAATCCTAGCGGCGATCGTCTTGTGCGCCGTATGTAACCATCCAGCTAACCACCAGCTAACTACAGACTGTCTTTGACCGGAGATTCTTGCCAGCTAATCCATTCAGAGCCCAGCGAAATTCATGGCCGGGGTTGTTCCACTCGGGCGCGCAGCGGGCAAAAGCTTGGGTGGGGCAGGGCGAAAAGTGTGTGCGCGAGTCAAAATGAATGAAACACAATCTGTACGAGCGGGAAACTATGAATCAGTTTGTAAGGCAATAATATGAAGATGAAACTTTTATACCTATAAATCGTGCGAAGTAGTATCTCATCGGGCAGATGCGATAATCACTACTCGGGGCCGATGGGTATGCAATAACAGTTGAGTTACATATGTACATGTCTATCTGTATCGTACGGTGAGAACCAAATCTCGATACAAAATGGCCCAAAGTACCCTTTTCAGATGCGAACGGGAGATTGCGAAATCGAAGAGTGAAAAAAGGTAGTTATCAGAAGGCAACCCAAATCACCAATTGCGGTCGATGCCGCAACGGCCCCCAAAACAGGGTTTAGGCGACCCAGCTGGGCGGCGCGTACGAAGTAACAAAAGTAAACTTGGTTAACGAGAGGGGGAGTAGTATGTATGTACTGTAGTACTCAACCAAAAAACAAAGGAAATGTCAAAAGTCGAGTCGACAAAAGTCTACGACTTTCTACGGTAGTTTTCCGACGACGACTACCCAACGAACAACTTTTACATACTATGATACTACAGTACGCTACGAGCCCTGCTGCTAGTATTGCGGCTATTGCCCATATAGTACTAGTAAGCCGATAAGAGGGTCTCCTGCTCGGCTCGTGGGTAACTTTCTCATGCTGACGCTCTGGAGCGCCCCTCCTTCTTGTTCAGGTGTATATCTGTGAACCAGACTATAAATGGATAGTTCTGGAAATGTACTCTTTAGGAGTAGAATGAGGCTGTGACCTTTCGACAGTGAAGAAGTAGTAGTAGTAGTAGTAGTAGTAGTAGTAGTAGTATACATCCCAGTATCCCTACCACTAGCTATAGTTACCACTATCCTGAGTACCTCGTAGAACCCTCGGAGACCAGCTTAAATCGTAAAATCAACCAGGATCTGATTGGCATCGCAACGGCCGAACCTAGTCAACTCCTTCCATTCCGGCGTGCCACCCCCGGCCACTGACTCGCAGGCGCGCCAGTGTCGCTTTGGCGTCTAATCGAACAAAGGAGCTCGTGCTGAGGAAGGGCTACCGGGCCAGCCTTAGCGGAGCCCGGTGCATCTGCAGCCGGCCTAAAGAGGAGATCATCATCTCCGCCCATGCACCCACGCGCTCCAAGGTCATGATCGGCCATGAAAAGTATATTCTTTCCCGTCCGGAGATGGGAACGGGGGAGAGTCAGAGTAGAGTAGCTTTGTGTTTTATTTGATTTTATTCTATGACAATTTTTTTTTCTTTTCTTTTTCTAATTTAGATTATTATTTTGTAAATTGCTATATGAGTTTATTCATTGATGAACTTGTACCTGAAGATCTGTCTAGGTTATTATGGGTACATTTCTTGTTGTGCTTATTATATACTATGACTGACGGACGGTGCCTTTGACTTTGAACTGTGGCTATGTAACTATCGAGTACTCCATACCTCATTCCCTATGCCTCTGACCATTTTGAAAGCAGGAGATCAGACCTACCACTGTGCCGAACACGGGCGCGCCAAGGGGCAGGTCGCCTGTCATCCAGTCCAGTTCTGGTCCACGCAATCCAGTACTTCTGCTCGAGCATATGGTTCGCTAAGGCCGTGCAGCACAGGCCTGTTGCATTTTTTTTACTCCAAGTGGCAACGGACAACACCCCTCTCCCTGGAGGTCCACTCCCGTCGTGCACCTGCACCCAGTCAAGTAACTTCCAATAGTCGATTCAACCAGGCCACTTACCCTCTATTCAGCCTAGCATATTCACAAAGTCCAACCTCTCCCCACGCAGATGCTGGTGCCTTCTCGGCGGCGTCACGCCGAGGGTGGAGATTTCCCACCATCGCGCGTCCATGCTTACATACCCTAGTCCAATTCATCTTTACAGAACTCCTAGACATTATTATTGTACTTTTTCTTGACACTGAGATGATGTACATTTTATCTATTTTCAGTGTCGCCAGTTCATCGCCCCCCTCTTCGGCCGAACCGAACCACTACAGGCAGATCTCGTTGAACAAGAGGCCGATTCGTCGTGGAGATCATGGCTGGAGTGAAACAGACGCGTATCTCTCTGATTTCCTGTTTCGCCCCGTCGGCTGCACGGACTCGCATTTTGGCGGTCTTCCCCCCCCCCCCAGTGCCCAGACTCCCCCACTCCACTTAGCTCCGAATCCACCCAAATCCCGGTCGCTCCCGGGTTCCATCGAGGTCTTAGGAGGGTTTCGTTTCTTATTCTGGTCTGCAGAAAGTCGTTGGAACCAAGACAATCGTGGATAGTCTCATAAAGTCTATGGCATCGTAGTCTTCATTTGATACCGGGCTTAGCTGAATAGTTACCATCGGCCAAAAATAGCCCGAGAAGCAAGATTCGTATAAGTTTTATAATGCGGAGTTCTTTCTGGGGAGCTTGAGATTACTTTCAGCCATAAACTGTAAACACCAGAGAAGTTGAACCTTGACCCTCCGCCACTAAACTAAGTCTGAACCACCGAACCGAGTTCTGACAGACGGAACGGCTACGATGACATGCAGCTGGAGGGGAGGGAACAATAATAATGGAGTATCTCCGTTGGTTATATACAACGCTAACTTAGTCCAGTAGTAGTCCTATAGCCAGTGTGGTCACCGTGGTGGCATTATTCCGTTCTCCGTAGTAGTAGTAGTAGTACTGTAGCCAGTGACTTATGTTTTCTGTAGGGAACTACTTACAGATTACTGACAAAGAGGGGAAGAGGGTCGATCCTATGGTATTTCCCCTCTCGTTATGCCCAGTTTGCTTTTTTGGCGCCGACCAGCCGATTAGTCTCGCCAGCTTGCTATTTCCAGCGAATTGCAGCGACTAGTTCGTTGCCTTCATCCTGGATACGGTTTACTATGGTGTATTCCCCTACTAATCTAACTCTACTGACGACTGCGACGTACCTTTGTACCCTTGCTATTGCTTCAACGGTGCTAGTTCTTCTTACTTCCGTACTCTAGTAGGATCGGGAGCTACATACTAAGTTACTAACCTGAAAATCCTCGTTCGATGTTTCCATGTCCCTGCCATTTCGTTTCGGGACGGGACGGCTGGAGTCGCTGGACCCAGGAACAACCCACTTTCGAACTGACGATGAACCTAACTAACTCCATGCGTATGTAGTAAAAAACTTCTGACTAATAACTGACTTACCGGGGTTCTCTCGTCTTAAGTCGGTCTTTTCGCACTCTGCTCTTCAAAGCAGATCGGCCGTGGGGCTCATTACAAAGGGTGGATCGAGGACAATGCAGAACTTCTTGTCGAACAAAGTACGGAGTACAGACTGTACACTGCACTACTAGTAGCCTAAGTAACTCCCCATAATTATTGTTCACTCCAACAACGACAGTTTAAACTACAATTGCCCCTCCTCCTCCTCTTCCTCGTCTTGGCCTCTTGCCTCATGTATCTCGCCCCAACTCCACTTCATCCCCGGCCGACGTGGTCAACCAAATGGATTACCGTTCCGAACTCATACATTAACTTCCAAAAAAGCAAAAACCCACAGTTTCAAATCGACGGGATCTTCCTCGGGCGGGCGTAGCGCGAGATCTGGTGGCAACGGCCAACCTCCACCCTGCCATGGCTGCAGGGGTGGGGGGCGGGGGGGGGGGGGGGGCGGGGGGCGGGGGGGCGGGGGGGGCGGGGGGGGGGCCCCCGGCCGGGG
>JAWLST010000174.1:0-12880 GCA_037043885.1 Penicillium goetzii
GTGTTCTCGTCCGAGCTCTGCGCAGTTCGCTTGCCATTTCCTGCGTAGCTGGTTGACTTCTACTTGTTGCACTTTGAGATCCGGGGTGAACCATCTTTTGGAGTATGGCGTTGGGCGTGCGTCGGGTGTGAACCGGTCGACTGTCTGTGCCGTGGTGGACGTGAGTTTTTCCACAATCCTGTCAAGTGTTGGCCGCGTCTTAATGTCACTCCATGGGCCCATCTGCCGGATTATTTCCTCGCCGATTTTGGTCCAGTCCGCTCGCTCGTAGGCCTTCCTTGCCCTGGTTTTCGGTTTCGTCTGGGGTTGCAGGTTCCATTCCGAGTATGTCGCGCGGTGATCCGATCCGTAGTTCTCGTGGTATAGGTGGCATTTGATTAGCAGGTCCGGGCGGTCTGTTGCTGTTTGGTCGATGGTCGAGTTCTGTCCCGGGTTGTTGAGGGCCCAGTAGGTTGCTGTGCCTCGGCGGAGGCAGCTCTGGAGACTGTGAGCTTGGAAGAAGTCGATTAGGTCGCTGGCGTCTTCGATAAACCTAGGTGCAATGTGGTTGCCGCCCCACATCGGATGGTGCCGATTGAAGTCGCCTGACACAACGATGGCGGTTGACCGTGGCTCATCTTGTGTAGCAGCGGTGATAGAGCTTTGGATTGCAGTGAAGGTTAGTAATGCCGATGCATCATTGCCGGTGAAAAGCGGTACGGGCGGTATGTAGATAGAAAAGATAAGCATTTGAGAGTTAGCTGTCCAGATCTTGATGGCTGCAACGTCTGGGTGGTCGCATGGTATTTGGCGGTGGGAGGATATGGAGACTCTTCTGTTGACGTAGATCAGGCTGCGGTACCGGACAGCGTCGAGCTGTGCAGTAGGTCGATATAGTCTCCAGGCGCTGTGGTTGACATGCGTGCGATACGTGGTGATGGAGGGCTCCTGGATCAGAAGGACATCCAGGTCTTGGCTTTGGGGATCGTTGATCAGTGCTTCCATTCTCGGTCCATTTTTCATCATGTTCAACTGTAGGATGCGGAGATTTCTCTCTAGCATCTAGCGGGGTTCGAGGACGCCGGCATTGAGCACTGTCGGTCGCCAGTTGGGTGTTCGCCACTACAGTCCAAGCACCGCGCTCTCACTCCTGGTGGGCAGCGCTCGCGTTCGTGTTGCCCTGCGCAGTGTCCACATCGCGGTGTTTCCTTGCACGACCATGCCAAGTGCCCGAAGCGTTGGCATCGAAAGCATCTCTTTTTCTTGATCTCGCGGCGTTCCACATGGGGGATATAGTGCTCGCTGACAATAAATCCGTTGCGAAGCATGTGTTCTGCCCCTTCGGCAGAGTCGAACCAGACTCCCAGGGATACGAACTTCCCTAAGGCTTTGTCCTTGGCCTTTATCCAGGCTAGCTCTTCGATATGGAAACCGTGTTCCGCCAGATCGTTCTCTCTTATGATCTTCTCTGCGGCCTAGACGGCTCCTGCTTCTAGGTCAAACTCTTGAGTAGGAGTGCGGTGCACCACTACCCCGAACCGTGGTTTGACCAGCTTAGTGTTGTTGCCCAGATTCTGTAGCCATTCGGTGTTATTGCGCGCCGCTTCGGCCGACTCCGCATTCTTGAACCTGACAAGGTAACCGGTTTTGGTGGTACTAACACCAGCTACCTGGGCGTCTTGGGTCGCAGTATCGCTCTGTAATGCTGCGCGGATGTGGGCATTGGCGGTGTTAGTGGGGAGGTATCGCCCAAATTCGTTATCGGCGTTGTTTTCATTGTCTCTTGGATCGACGAATGTTCTCTGAGTGCTGATTCGGATGCAGTTTTGCTCTTTCTCGAACTGCTGGTGATTCAGCGAGGGGGCGGTGGTCTCACCGCTGTTGGCTGCGACTGCGGCCCATGTCTTGGTCGCAGTCGCGGCTTAGGTACTTTCGATCTGCGCTCGCAAGGCTCTCACTTCCTCATGAAGCTTCTCGTTTTGTTCTTGGAGCACATTTTGGTTGTGTTTGATCTCCTGGAGTTCGTTTTGCGTGGCTGTGATGGCTGCGGTTTGGTGTCGGATCACGTCCTTCAGCGTGCCGATCAATTTCCACACCTCCTTGGTGGTGATTCGGCCGGCGGGGTCCGATGGAGCAAACGCATCTCTCTTTCGGGTTCTCCTTCTGGTTCCAGCGGTGGTACTGGCTTCGAGATCGTCGTCCGTGAAGCTGGCGGTGGTTTCTTGTGTGTTTGTGGGAGGGGGTTCGGGCCCTCCCGGTGGTGGGTCCGTCATCGGTCCGGGGTTAGCTCCCGCTCGGCACACAACCACGACAGTTTTATATCAGTATCTTATCAACCACTACGTCCTCCAACCTGTCTGGTGGTACAGAGGAGTCGCATTTCTGGTTCCCCTTATACAGTCATTCTCGAAATCGGCTTGACCGATACACACTGACAGACTCTTTCTGAGCCCCACCGCCAAGGCCCTAGCGCAGATCATTTATTGAGCATACTATATTTAGTGTAGGGCGGCCGTAAATTGCACCTGGTATGTATGATACAGTATCCAGCGAGGTTACAATACACCAGTCTCATGAGAATCCCGTCGACTTCCATGGAATCCCAGAGTGGATCTCTGATAGCCAAAGAGAGCCAACTAGGCGCCTTCCCCCCTGGCAAAAGCGTCCCCAACCTGTCTCTCAAAACACCTGGCATGCATCTCCTTTGCCAGTCGTCACTCCTGAGAGGTGTCTCTTTGGCTTAGGGATCATCCATTCAAGCGATTGATTTCATTGGCAGAATACTGTTGACGACAGGTTCTGTTGTTTGCGGGCAAACAACAGCCTTTTCGGCAGCCGATGGCGTAGGCCTCAACTAATAATCACTAACCATAAGTCTGTCGCTACAGTTAGCCCATGAAAATGAGGTCCAGTCCGTTCATTCGCTATGATGATTACGACGTTCAACAAAGTGAACCGTTTGACCGATACAACGATGCATGGCAATATGCACCGACACCTGGCAACTTCGATCGTTCTCCTGCCTCTCCTTTAAATATAAGCTATACGAACATCGACCCTGCCTCCCCCATCGATCACGCCCCTCAGCAACGAATTACTGCGCAAACGAATAACCTTCCCTTGCTCCAATTTGGTGACTGGGAGGAGGGCCGGACGTATGATGAGGATCCACCTACTTGTATTCACTACCTGATTGAATGGAAGGTCACTCTCAATAACAGAACGGTGGCGAAGGATACGGAACAAGATCTAGTTCTAGCCCCTCGGTTTCACTGGCGACTCTTTCTGCAACCGAAGCTAAAGGAACTACTTGTTCGGAAATACCCACAGCGGACACTCGAATCGGATGACACCTCTGTTGTCGTATCGGCCACGCGGCAGAGAGGCCTCTCCCTAAGATTTGATGGGACGGACATTGATTGGTCCTCTGTAGAGAAACAGCTATCTGATTGGGGAGATATTTTTCTTGCTGGCAAGAAACTAAGACTGGTTATGTCATTCAACTACATAGAGAACTCTCAAAGTTCAACTGTCAGTCGCCGGGTAACTAATAAACGAGGAGCTTCATCTGCCACTTAACGCATGCTTGAAGAGCGAGACCAACAGCTCCGCGCCGAGGAAGAAGTTAGTGGCGAGCCCCCTGCCTGGAAAGTGGTATATGCTTTAATACGCTGTCCTGGGTCTTGTGATCTCGGCCCGCACTGCTGGCAGGATCCATATAGGAAAAAGCACTATAAGCTTTACCGGGATTATCTGGAGAACCTAGTTAAGTACGTGCAAAGTGGTGGACTTCTACAGTCATATAAAGATATGCCTAGCATGATTCGGGAATAAATATACAGAGCAGAGAGGTAACGGCTTAAACGCCCTCGGCCTCATGGTCGTATAATATCCGAGTCGAGCTGCCCTCCCATCACTATTACAAACGTCCTTCCGGCCCAGACCCTATAGGGAGCTAGGTTATCTACGTCTACGTATCCAGATAACACTAGTACTTCCTCGACGGAACTCCCTGATCTTCACATTTCTAGCCTTCTCGATGTCGCCGTGAGGGAATATAGTACCTAGCAACAATCACGTTTAAGTGAAAAGGTATTAAAAGCCGAGGTGAGAAAGGCATACGAGGTAGCCTTAGATGATAGGCTAGACCTAGTGCAGATTGATAAGGACAAAAATCCTAATTACTTCACGAAACGTGGAGTCAAGTGGGGTATTGCTCGGCGTTTCGTTAAGGACATTAGGTTCTGGGCGGAGAATATAATAGTAGTGTAAGTGAGAGGAAGCTCTTGATAGTTACGTGCATTTAATTATTCAGTACTAGTTAGCTATAATATATCTAGATAGTTTAAGATAAAAGTTCATCGATTATCAGACCTACATTTCGGAAATGACCTTCCGCGCTCGTGACCCTTAATCTAACCGCGTCCACACACCACTCCAGAAAGTCACTAAACCCTTAATCTAGGTTCACCTCATATTCAATCTATTTCCGCTTAATGAATTACTTTAGCTCGGAAAAGAACTCTTCGATAGGATTCAGATCCGGTGAATACGGTAGTAGATATACTAGCTTAACGCTAGTATTCGAGCACATCCGCTGGATGTTCTCCGTCCGGTAGAAAGAAGCGTTATCCATAATAAGAACAGACTTTAGCGCTAGCCACCGGTTGCAGTGCTAAAGAAGTTATTCGATAAAATCCTCAAAAACATCGGCATCCGTAGAGCCTTGGAAAACCCGTCGTAGGACGATCCCGTCCTGAGAATATGCGGGTAGTATTTGATAGCGTCTATCACGATAGAACTTAGAAACCTAAACCGGCGTGACCCCGAGAGGGGACTAGCCAGTTCGTCGAAACCCAGTCCTTTTATCACAACCTGACTCATCCACAAAAACTAGATAGTACGACCGAAATCCAGATAGGTTACGGAGGTAGAAATCGCGTAACTCCGCATTTTGTTCCTTCGCAACTTGTCGAGCAGCCTTCTTAGACCACCCCACGGACGCAAGCGCCCGGCTGATGCTTTGAATCGACACATGTTTCCCAAATTTATCCCAGAGAAAGAGGGCCATTTCGTCTTGATATAAGGCCGGCTTCTCTATTAAATGTTCGCAAAGCGCTTCTAGCATGGGCGGCGTGATACTCTCCGGTCGTCCAACGCCATTTCGAGGGGCTCTAACGTGCCCAAACACCCGCAAGTTGGAGCGAATGTGGAGGATTGATTGTTTGCTACAGTCCGCGGCGTGAGCCATCTGAGACGATGTTAGCGAGTTATTCTGGATCATATTATGAATGAGCTCGAGCTGTGGAGGTTTGAGGTTTGGTGCCATAGTGCTCCAAACGAAGTGGAGTGGTTGTCTGATCGTGGAGCATTGACTTATTCCAGGTCCCGCAGGGATTAGCCCCTGGGGTATACGGGCCGATAATGGATCCGATGTTACCTGCGCCGATAAATTCTTTGCGATTCCAGGGGATTCTGTACAGTGTGATTGGTGCTGGGGAGGGGACATTTTCAAGGGAAGTCATGTACTGTCAAGGCAGTTGATCTCATTTGAGAGCCGTCTAGGATCGAGCCGATTTTATATAAGTGGACTGGTAGGCCTTAGATGCGGACCGAGCCGGCTTGAGTTAACCCCTTTTTGAAGTTTAATGCCACAAGAACAGTATGCCGCGGGTGGGCGGACAGAATCCACGGCTACCGTAGTATAATTCTAAGGGCACGTGCACCACTTACCTGGCCTGGTGTGTAGTCTCAGCTCAACCCCGCCTTCTCCTGACAACCTCCCGATCTCATTCCCACGATCCGCTTCATAATCGTATTCTTTCTCCTTTGTTCCTCACAAACTGACAGGTCAGAAATCATAACGCACAATTTGATTGTGGGGGAGTCAATCCACTATGGATGCCAGGACCCGATCCCACGACGATTATACGGTCGGATGGATATGCGCGTTACCGGTGGAGACGGCGGCTGCGAAGCTGATGTTAGACAAAATACACCCATCTTTACCTTGTCTGCCGATGGACCAAAATACCTACATTGTTGGAAGCATAGGAGAACACAATATCGTTATTGCTAGCTTACCGACTGGTGCATATGGCAATACATCAGCTGCGACGGTTGGGATGCAGTTGCTGTCTAGTTTTCATGCCATCCGCTTCGGTTTCATGGTTGGTATTGGCGGCGGAGTACCAAGCAGCAATGCAGACATTCGACTCGGGGATATTGTAGTGAGCCAGCCGACGGACACCTCTGGAGGCGTGATCCAGTACGATTTAGGTAAAGCGCTACACGGCGGCGAATTCAAGCGAACTGGGATGCTTGACCGACCTCCCAAGGTTCTGTTGACCGCTCTCGCGACTCTCCAAGCACATCACCTCACGGAAGATAGCCGGATCCTCGGATTTGTTTCCAACCTGCAAGCCAAAATGGCGCCTCACAAAGCTGCAAAATTCACGCGACCAACACAAGAGGACTGTCTATTTCAAGCAGAATATGATCACGTCGCATCCGACACGTGTATGGATTGCGACCGATCCAGACTGTTTCCAAGACCCTCACGAGTGCACCAAGAGCCAGTCATCCACTACGGACTTATAGGATCTGCAAATCAAGTGGTTAAAGACGGCTTGCACCGAGATCAGCTAGCTCAGGACCTAGGGGTGTATTGTGTGGAGATGGAAGCGGCTGGACTCATGAATGACTTTCCATGTCTGGTCATTCGGGGGATTTGTGACTACGCCGACTCCCACAAGAATAAAGAATGGCAAGGATATGCGGCGGCCGTAGCGGCGGCCTATGCGAAGGAGCTTCTCTTGGTCGTTCCAACCGATCAAATTCATAGTACTCCAACAGCACAAGATACTTTAGCAGACTCTGGTAAGAGGCTCTAAGTTTAAGCAATTTTATTGCTTATCTGATTCGAAATCATTGCTAAATGATCCTTTACGTATTTAGTTCATCGCTTTGACGTTCCGTTAGACCTTACGGCGGTGTCAGTGATTGAAAATTTTCTAGGACGACAAGACGAGCTAGAACACCTCTGGCAGTATTTACGGCCCACGGAGTCCCAGTCACGCAAGGTTGCAATTATTCATGGGCTTGGGGGGATGGGAAAGACACAACTAGCGATTCATTTCGCACGAGACCATGAAGATGATTTTACTGCCATCTTCTGGCTGAGTGGTAAGGGCCGAAGCACGCTTTTACAATCTTTGAGCTCTATCCTGCCGCGATTGCCAGGACAGTCACATACTGGCGCGGCAATGAATGATGAGGAAATAGAGCAACGAGCTAGAGATGTGTTAAAGTGGCTTGCAATAAAGGGGAACTCACGCTGGCTGATAATTTTCGACAATATCGATCAATACTCCCCTTTTAGTGGCCCCGTTGATGATGCATATGACCTTACTGAATTCTTCCCTGGAGCGGACCATGGCTCTATTCTCATCACCTCTCGGCTGCAAAAGTTGACAGAGTTGGGAAAGTCATTTCCTATCCACAAACTTGACTCGAAGGATACGCTTCAACTGCTCTTACAAAGCAGTCATCTATCAACGAGGATTACAGCTAAGGAGCTTGAGAGGAATCCAGGTATCAAGGGACTTAATACTCGAAGTCCTTTTTATAATACTAATGTCTGCAGATACTGTTACTCTAGCGAGCCGTCTAGATGGACTTCCATTGGCAATCGTCATCGCCGGGGCGTTTATGCGTGAGACTGGAACCAACATCACTGAGTACTTACGGTACTACACAGAATCTTGGTCTGAGCTACAGCTTCAGTCAGATTCCAAACGCCAGTACCATCAAGGTAATTTGCTAGAAACGTGGATGATCTCATTTCGTGAGATCCAGAAGCGAGTTCCGGATGCAGCAGAGTTACTACTGCTGCTTGCTCGCTTTAGTAATCGAGATATCTGGTATGAATTAGTAAAAAGTGGCTGCAATAGTTCAAATATTCCAGATTGGCTCGAAAGGACTACATCTAGCGGACTCACCTTCAAAGCTGCTGTCAAGACTCTCATCGGGTTCTCTCTCCTTGAGACTAAGGAACAAGACGGAGGCTATGCTATGCACCCAGTGGTACAAGACTGGTGCATTCATCTCTCCAGCACAGGAAGAAATACGGAGTCAACCCAGCTCAATGAACTGGCACTGATAGCTGTTGGATACAATGTCCCATGCTCAAGTGACAGAAATTATTCCGAGCTGCAGCAACGGCTTATTCCTCACGCAAATTATGTACGCCATGGGCACTGGTCAAGTTGCAATATTGCGATATGGAAAGCATTTAATGGTCTAGGGGTTCTCTACTCTGGTCAAGGGAAGCTGTTGGAGGCAGAGGAGATGTACCAGCGAGCACTGGTAGGCTGTGAGAAGGCCCTCGGCCCAGATCATGCGTCCACTCTTAATACGGTCAACAATCTTGGGAGTCTCTACAAAGATCAGGGGAAGCTGAAGGAGGCAGAGGATATGTACCAGCGAGCACTAGCAGGCTACGAGAAGGCCCTCGGTCCCGAACATACGTCCACTCTTGGTACAGTCAACAACCTTGGTCTTCTCTACTCTGATCAGGGGAAGCTAAAAGAGGCAGAAGAGATGTACCAGCGAGCCCTAGTAGGCTACGAGAAGGCCCTCGGTCCCGATCATACGTCCACTCTTGATACAGTCCATAACCTTGGTCTTCTCTACTCTGGTCAAGGGAAGCTGTTGGAGGCAGAGGATATGTACCAGCGAGCACTGGTAGGCTGTGAGAAGGCCCTCGGCCCAGATCATACGTCCACTCTTAATACGGTCAACAACCTTGGGAATCTCTACTCTGATCAGGGGAAGCTGAAGGAGGCAGAGGAAATGTACCAGCGAGCACTGGCAGGCTATGAGAAGGTCCTCGGCTCAGATCATACGTCCACTCTTAATACAGTCAACAACCTTGGGAATCTCTACAAAGATCAGGGGAAGCTCAAGGAGGCAGAAGTTATGTACCAGCGAGCGCTGGTAGGTAAGGAGAAGGCCCTCGGTCCAGATCATACGTCCACTCTTAATACGGTCAACAACCTTGGGAATCTCTACAAAGATCAGGGGAAGCTCAAGGAGGCAGAAGTTATGTACCAGCGAGCACTAGCAGGCTACGCGAAGGCCCTCGGTCCAGATCATACGTCCACTCTTAATACGGTCAACAACCTTGGGAATCTCTACTCTGCTCAGGGGAAGCTCAAGGAGGCAGAAGAAATGCACCAGCGAGCACTAGCAGGCTACGCGAAGGCCCTCGGTTCTGATCATACGTCCACTCTCACTACAGTCAATAACCTTGGGAATCTCTACTCTGCTCAGGGGAAGCTGAAGGAGGCAGAAGAAATGTACCAGCGAGCAATGGCAGGCTACGCGAAGGCCCTCGGTCCAGATCATACGTCCACTCTCATTACAGTCAACAACCTTGGGAGTCTCTACACATATCAGGGGAGGCTGAAAGAGGCAAAAAATATGTACCAGCGAGCACTGGTAGGCTACGCGAAGGCCCTCGGTCCCGATCACCGTAGGACGCAGCAGGTTATGCAGAGATTGAATGCGTTATTGTGAATTGAAAATGCTCTACTACTGTGCCCTGCCTATAATGTACATAGTACACAGTTAATATGATCTGGTGCATTCTTACGGTAGTACTGTAGTTGGTTCGGTACATGCTTTCTCTCTTTGGAGGGGAAACCCCTTACAGTGCCACGTAGATAGTCTCTGAAAGAGACTTTTATGCTAATCTGTGCGATCTCTAACTACCGGCAATGATGGCTGAAGTGAGTTCTGCCGACCTGATATTGCTGAATAAAGGACGTAGTTGTGCACAGTAAGAACAAGTATTTTAGATCCATATCGTACAAGTTAGCATAGAGAGTTGTTGCTATCAGGCAGATTTTCTCGAAACAAGGCAACGGGCGATTATATATTGTTGGATTTGCAAAGATGGACTATGTGGTTCCATGGAAATCTACGAACGGTTCGTACGCATAGTGTATGACAGAGCTCAGTACCGTAATATACAAAGTACCTTTTTACTGCACCGGTCTATTTAAAGCGGCCCGCTCAATAAATGATCTACGCTAAAGCCTTGGCGGTGGGCCCGAGAAAGAGAGTGAAAGAGTGTTCTGGTCAAGCCGATTTCGAGAATGACTATATCGAGTGCAAACCTCTGTACACCATTGGGATGCCTTGGAACCCCCGATCGATCTCTGGCGAAAACTACTGTAAGGAGGGACTGTACGACAAGATATTGCGATATAAAATTCTGGTCTGTGTACCGAGCGGGATCTAACCCCAGACCAATGGCGGACCCACCTGCGGGGCCTCCCGAGGCCACACCCACAAACTCCCAGGAGACCAATTTCTCGGTCGAGGATTTCCAACCAAGGATAACCAACATCGCAACGCGAGTGACTAGAAAGAGAGGACGGCATAACGAGAGCTATGCTCCCGAGGAGAGTACCGGCAGGGTCACCACCCGGGAGGTGTGGAAGCTCATTGACGAGCTGAAGGACATCGTCCACCGCCAAACCACGCTTATCGAATCAACCAAAACCGAACTACAGGAGGTTAAACGTGGACAGAATGTCCTCCACGAACAGAACCAGAAGCTCTCGGAGGAAGTCAAAGCCCTGCGGGCGCAACTCGACCGCCCGCCGCCGGAGCCCTTGGCTCGGTCGTGGGCCGCCGTAGCTGCTAGTGCGGGCGAGGTAAACCCTCGGTCGAACAGCCAACGCCCCGACAAGGACCAGAATTGTGTCCGAATCAGCACCCAACAGTCTCCCATTGACGTTTCCGAAACGGAAGGAGTAGTGAACGGATTTAGCCGATATATGCCCATCCCCGCAGCGAACAACCGTATCAGAACGGCATTGTTAAACACCCACTCTACGCAAGACGTGCAGGTTGCAGGAATCGGCACCACGAAGACTGGATACGTGATCCGATTCAAGGACATGGCGTCAGCCGAGACGGCGCGTAAAAACAACGAATGGCTACACGAACTAGGCAACGAGACTAAGCTGGTCAAACCACGATTCGGGGCAGTTGTACACCACGTACCAACAGGAGGACTGAACCTTGAGCGAGACAAAGAAAGAGCCATCCAAAAGATCATGGAAGAGAACGACCTCCAGGAGCGCGGGTTCCGAATTGAAGATATCGCCTGGCTGAAGAAAAGAGACAAAACACTGGGGGCATTCGGCTCTATAGGCATTTGGTTCGACTCCGAGGAAGCGGCACAATGGGTGCTCGATAACGGCCTTGTGATCGACCAACATTGCGTTGGTCGGGTGGAGAGATTCGAAATCAAAAAGAAGCGGTGCTTCCGCTGCCAAGGGTTCGGTCACCTTGCGTGGTCGTGTAAGGAAGCCCCCCGGTGCGGCCACTGCGGCGGCCAGCATGAACGAACACGATGCCCACCGGGCATCAGAGCACACTGCCTAGATTGCGGTGGTGAACACGCCACCGGAGACCCACTATGTTCGAAGCCAGCCAGCGCTCCCACCCCACAATGTTAGAAAACAACCTCCGAATCCTACAGTTGAACATGATGAAATCGAGGGCGGGTATGGAAGCCCTTATCAACGATCACCAGAGCCAGAACCTAGACGTGCTCCTCATCCAGGAGCCGCCTATTACGGCATACCAAACACACGTGAACCACAGTGCATGGCGGCTATACCGGCCGACGGGAGGGAGCGACGCAGTCCGATTTCGAAGCCTTATTTACGTGAACCGTAAACTCTCAACGTCCTCTCACCGGCAGCTACCATGCAACCACCCGGACCTGACTGCCGTCAAGGTCTGGACCGCCGACACCCAAATCCTAATCTTCTCAATTTACATCCCGCCGGTGCCAATGCACACGCCCAAGGAAGCATCGGCGGCAACGGTACTATCAACTATCCAAGACACGATACAAACCACCCTCCAAGACGACAACAGGAGCGCTTGCATTATCCTCTCTGGAGATTTCAACCGACACCACCCAACGTGGGGCAGCAACAACATTCAACCCCGGTTCATCGAGGATGCAGGGGAGGTGATCGACTTTTTCCAAGGCAACGGCCTCCAAAGCTGCCTACCCCGGGGCACCGCGACCTTTTGGTCGCTGAGCCACCCCGGGCGAAACTCCACCATCGACCAAACCGTGACCGACAGACCCGACCTACTCATTAAATGCCACCTCTACCACGAAAACTATGGCTCCGACCATCGAGCAACGTACTCGGAATGGAACCTCCGGACACTGCGTAACGCCGCCGTCAAGGCAAGAAAAGCATACGATCGAGCCGATTGGGAAAAGATTGGATGGGAGGTGTGGAGACTCATGAGACCCTAGGAGTCCCCGACCACAATCGAGGCACTTGACGCCATGGTAGAAAAGCTCACAGAAGAAACTGCAAGAGCGGTCGACCGACATACTCCGGACCTACGGCCGTCTCCTTACGCGAAGCGGTGGTTCACCGCTGACTTGAAATCTCAACAAAAAGAGGTAAACTATTCTCGGCGCAGATGGCAAGAGAGCTGCGCGACGGCGGGACGGGATGACCCTTACACCATGGCGCTCTTCGAAGACATGCGCCAGAAGCGACGAACATGGACGCGAACAATTGAGAAAGCCAAGACTGCACATTGGAAACAGTTCCTTGACGAGGCGGGCGAAGGAAAGCTATGGAAAGCGGCAACATACATGAAACCACGAGACTCTTGGGGCTGTATACCTGCCCTTAAGGTGGGTGACCGAGAGGTGACCGATAACCAGGAGAAGGCGCAGGCCTTCATGGACTCGTTCTTCCCTCCTATGGCGCCTGCTGAAGAGGAATCTTCTATGGAACCCCCCGCTGAACTCCCGTGGCAACCAATCTCCGTAACTGAAGTCTAC
>JAWLST010000175.1:0-12474 GCA_037043885.1 Penicillium goetzii
ATTGAAAAGATGATTGAAAAGATGATTGAAAAGATGATTGAAAAGATGATTGAAAAGATGATTGAAAAGATGATTGAAAAGATGATTGAAAAGATGATTATAAAATCTAAGAGAAGGCAGACTACCTAAAGGCCTTGAAAAATACTAATTCATAGACTGAACAAGATAATTGATTTTAGTTAAATAATAATCCTTTAGCGTTGACTTTTACATAAGATTCGTCGTATAATCATAACTAACATAAGGCCTTAATTTTGAATTTTTCCATATACAATAGCCTAGGTGCTCTAGGGGTATGAATATCTAGGAACTCATCATTCTCTGATTATTATTAGCTAACACAATATCCAGTCTAATTCGGGCTTGGGCACAATACCTAGGCGCAATTATACAAGGGCCTTCTCTGTAGCTTTGGCGTATTCTCTTTTTTTTTTTTTCTCTCGTTCATGAACTCAAAACAATGACCACTCTATATACAATCAATAGTCATCTCATTATTCTCTGAATTTGCGAGATATTAATTTTAGCTAGAGAGCGCAGGATATTACAGAAACTGCCAAATTAATTACATCCCGGCTATATATAGTCTTAGATGCCAAAGATGCCACAGCTATGAATAGTTATGTAGTAGTATCAGAGGAAAGTTTCGAATGTAGCTTAGGGTTGTCGCCAGGAACGCGGTGCATGCTAGCCTCGCTACATGATGACATCTTTTTTAGTAACCATCATCCCAGGTTGTGTAGTGTAATGGTTATCACTCCAGATTCTGATTCTGGCAATCCCGGTTCGATCCCGGGCACGACCTTTCTTTTTTCCTTTTTTGGTCGGACAAATCAGTCCCGGTATCGTACCCACACATGAGGGTGCTCACAATCAGTGAACACTGAATACTGTACAGCCTATGGGCTACAATTTACCTTCTGGATCTTGCTTTCCAGCGACTTCTATGTAATTAGCACGGACGGAAGTTTTCGGTCTATCCCATTATTTAAGAGCCGGGCATATGCCATGCACAATCTGTCAATACCTAAGGACAGGTGGTTACTGTGTTCTTTTCTCCCGGAATTCCTCCGAAACTATATATTCCCTTCGAGGCACAGTACATTACTACTAAAAAGATATCGCAAGATGCAATGATGTGTCGATCCACGACTCGGGCCTAGGTGTCTCTTTCTTATAAAGGTTGCTCTTCTTTTTTTCGAGGACGAGCTATAGTACCTGCTTTGTTCCAGCCCGACAGCGAACTCGGCGAAATCCCCGACACTGCTCCTTGGTTCTCTATTTCTAAACTGAGGTAGGCACCGGCCACCCCCGAGGAGGAACATGACGCTTAGGCTCCCGGAAGAGATCCCGGCTGTTGAAGTCGGGGCAAATCACCGCCCAGCCGGTCGATGGGCTGCATTTATCAGCAACTATCCATTCCGGGTTGCGGCAGCCGGCGCATTGCTAAAGTCCCCTCTTCTCGAGTGCCTCGCTCAGAAGCCGATCTTGTGGGAGCCGATTTTCCGCCTCCATTATGGGGTGCTCTATACATCGCGCGCACTAGTTAGGGAGGTCGGCGCCACCCTTAAGGCCGCTACTATCCAAATAGTGGGCACGTAAGAGGCGCAACCCTATCGATATTGCAGATCTACCAGAGGCCCCTTCGTGCACTACGTCCGCGACAACGATACGCCACGGTGTGATAACTGCCACTAGCGTGGCGAGACCTGCTCCTTGAGTTCCGAGGAGGGAAATAGCAACACCGCTCGTCGTTAGCCGAGAAGACTACACGCTAAGGCAATCAACGCTATTTTCGAGGAGCACGATGCCCTCGAGGAGCTTACTATCCTGAAAGAGTACCTCGACAACCCCTTTCAACGCCTTAAGGAGATCAACGACGGACTTAATAGCATTAAGGATAGAAACCTCCTCACGCATATCGCGTTAAGGTCCTCTAATGTGGCTTCGGCGCAGGAGTAAGAGGACGTGGAAGACCTCAAGGTTTCTCGCCTCAAACGGCTTCATGAGGCCACATTGCTAGAGACCAAGACCATTAAGGACCTCATCATTGACACCGCCGGCACGCGGCCCTCCTCCTTCGGCATTACAAATGATCCTGCAAAGCAGCTCGAGGTCCTCGGCGTCTTCAGTTCGGACACCACATGTGGTGGACAGAGCAGACGATTTCAAAAGACGATTTCAAAAGACGATCTCAAAAGATGATCTCAAAAGATGATAAAAGATGATCTAAAAGATGATCTAAAAGATGATCTAAAAGATGATCTAAAAGATGATCTAAAAGATGATCTAAAAGATGATCTAAAAGATGATCTAAAAGACGGTTCAAAAGACGGTTCAAAAGACAATTTAAAAGACAATTTAAAAGATACACTACTTATCTTCTATCTATCTAATAGCTAGTCCTATAAGTTACTAAGGGGTAAGTAGTTTAGACCTAGTCCTAAGACTCTAACTTATTCTATTAATTTAGTGTCTTTGACTATAAGTCTATAACTTATCTTAAACCGCTTTGTAAAGTCTGTAAGAAGCTAAGTACCTTCCTACTTATTTTAAATGAATAAGAATAGGCAAGGACTAGAGACCCCTTCCCCTACTATTACTTATAGTTCGAAAATTCCTCAAATATAAGTCCTTAGAAGACGTGTAGTTACCTTTAATATGCTAAGCTAGATCCTCTAGATCTTCCGAAACAGACTAGCCGTAGACGCCTTATAGTAAGGGTTATTTCTTCTTCTATAGAATACTAATAGACTCTCCTATACTTACTAAGGTTCTGCACTTACTAGAGCCTCTATAACTACGACTAGCTAGAGTTATAGGCTATACTACTAAGCTCTAGGAGTCTAGGGAAAGTACCCGGCCCTTATTAGTAGAAATCTGTTCTAACTAGTCGACGGCATAGCGTATAAAATCTGTCTACAAGAGTATTAGGATCGGCTTCTTGCCTTCTATTCCGACTATTATGATTTAGGATATATTTTGATTGATTTCCTTGACACCGGAGAGAAGGAAATGTAGAGTTTTGCCTTTGAGTGGAGAGGAGGCCCTGACGAGCTGTAAGATGGGAATTTTAGCCTGAAAGAGTGGCTATAGGAATAGAATTTGACTGAGATATAACGGATTTTCTAAGAGGAAACTAAACCTTAAGGATCATTTTCGTCGCTTAGTACTGCAGGAAGAAGGTCCGAGATCCTTGAATGTTTACTGAACTATGGCTTACACAACCAAGAACTGAGACCTAAACCAGAGCTATATAGGATAGTCTAAGTAATTTTTAAGGGATCTATTTATCACGATATAGCTTATTAGAAATACAAAAGTATGAAGCGAAAGAAAGGGAGAAAGAGAGAAAGGGAAAACGGGAAAAGAAAGAGAAAGAAATAAGAAAACGCAAGTGCATTCCTAAGGTTAGCGTCTAGCCGCACCTTAAAAACCGTTCTATGTTCGTTTCTTGAACCGTCTCTTGAATCGTCTTTGAATCGTCTATTCAACAATTATATCAATGCTAGATCTATCAGTAGAAGGAACAGCGTCGGACTAAAGAGCCGGGTAGTAGCGGGGCGCTCTACTTGATAGCAGCGCCCTTGAACCCACCGTGCCTTTTATTTCTATTTTATGTACAGCTGACTAGCGTATATTAGAAGTTTTACCATTCTTGTCAGCTTTTCTCATCACACTTAATGAACCATATTGACATGATCATATGTCGAGTAACTCACCGCCATGGCAGTTTGGGGGAAACGGAGGCTGCCCCACTGATAAGGAAAATTATTCTCCCACAATCAACGAGTTGACACCACATCTGGGCCACGAGACAGAGTCACCTAAAGCTCAATTGCACACTAGCCGCGGTCTCAATTACCCTCCCATCACAGAATGGCCCCTCCTCGCCGAAAGGTCCTGGCTACGGCCGAAGGAACCATGTTCCCACCAGACGAGCTGTCCGACACTCAACAAATTGTCCGAGCAATCAAGGCCACCGGTAACAACATCTACTTGATTGAACAAGCCGACAAGACTCAAATGCTCGTCGAGTTGCCTGCCCGGTTCCGGTCAACCTTCTGGATTAAGCGCGGATCCTATGTGGTCATTGATACCCAGGCACAGGAGGAGCGGGACAACAAGATCGGCGGAGAGATTATCAATATTGTGCGCGATGAGAAGACCTGGAGGAAAGCTTCTTTCTGGTACGATCGAGTGGATATCATAATCCTCATAAATCAGTCGCTAACCGGCATACTTTTCCCTACAGGCCGAAGGAATTTGTCAAGCAGCCCGTAGCTGTCGCCGACTCCGACTCCGACGAAGAAGAATCTCGAGTCGGAAGGATGCCCTCATCTGATGAATCTGATGCATGAACAAATCAATCGACTATATACATATGAACCGAAAGTTTGGCCTTTATCGAGTGCCCGTCTTCCTGCGGCCCTCAGCTCCACCGGGCTTGCTTCCAACCTCGCCAAGCCCGTTGACGAGCACACCGAACACCTGCAGAGCGAGCGACAAGACCACGACCGCAGAACTAGCATTGGTGCTGGGATAGACGTTCCAAGCCCACTCCTGCAGCGCCCACGCGGTATAAATTAGAATTGGATGGAGGCCTGCACGCCACAGGAGGAACGGGGTGGCCCATGCCAGATATGCAAAGAACTGGTAATGCAATGACCTGGCGCACAGCAAGCCAATGGCTAGCGAGCTCAGCAACACGGACATGATTAACGATCTCGAGAGTGCCACTGGTGGCTGGCGGCCCTGGATGCTGTCCTGGAGGAAGCGGACCACGTTGGTTCCGGATGGCTTCACCCACACAGTTGAGAAGATAGCCAGCAATGAAATGTGCAACACTAGCAGACCCAATGAGAATTCCCTTGAGAGGAAAGTCACCTCGCCTACAAAGCGCCAATTCACGGTCCATTTAAACATGAATTGCCGAGATAGTTCGAAGGCTTTGGATAGATAGCCCACTGGGTTTTCCTGGAGGAATGGAATTGCAAGCAACACCTGTAGTGATGTTAGTAGCTAGCCTAGAGTATCCTCTCAAACTATCTAGGCCAAAGTAACTCACCTGGATCAGGACAGCCATGACACCAAGAACAACGCTTTGCAAGAGACCCAGGCTCAGCAGAGTGAGAATGGCAATTCCCGGGACGAGCAGGACTAATGTCATTTTGACACCCACACCCAAAGACCAGATCGCGATACCAGCGGTCCATTTCTGCTTCATACACAAGTAAATAGCCACCCACATAGCGAATGCCGCAATGCCATCGTTGAACATGCGCAGCATATAGATGCTATGAAGCCGCTTGGACAGAACCAGTAGCGGATAAAGGTAAGGAGGAACCTCGACCTGTCTGTAACAGGCGATGACAACGATCAAGGTAGCCAAATAGAACCCCGCGAAGAAGATCTGCCCGAGGAGGATATCGCGTCCTCCCTCAGTCAGGTTGTGGAGCAGGGTGTAGATGTAGACATGAGCGGCGGGGTAGACCAGGGGTCCGGTCGAGCCCTTGATTGCAGTATAGTCACGTTCACCTGATATATAGAGTGATACTTGCTGCATATAGGTCGACCAGTCAATCTCGGTGTCTGTGGTGGCATGTCAGTGAGCTAGTTCGGTCTGATTAACGCGCCGCGCCGCGCAAACTCACAGGAGATCTTCCATATGACTAGCGCGCACAGAGCTGCATCGCCCAGGATGAGCAAGGCCACAACCCATGGCGTATGCTTTGGATGAGTTAGCGCGGTGTGTACAAATTTGATCCAAGGATTGGACATTGCGGCGCAAGTTGGGAGTGGACGGGGAATGTTCAAGGTGGCCTGAGGGGGGAGCGGCTTTAAGCTTAAGCTTGACGGAGTTCTGGGCCGACAACCAACTCCATGGCCAGGCTTGCGCGGTCATTGTTTTCGGTTATCAACAGATTAAATTGTAGAATTGCAGAACTGTAGAATGTTTTGACATTAACTCTTGGAAGTAATTTCTGTTTATACATTTTGTACATATACATATAGGCTTGTTGAGCTTTAAGCTCGACATCTTCAAGCCCTTCTATCTGAGACCGATCTTAACAACCACAACAGCCCGGCCCAACCCCCGGCTTCGCAGCCAATTCCATGGTATCATTAAACAAGAAAAGAAAGATATGACGCAAAAGATGACAAGACGTAGAACAGCACACTGCACAATGCACATAGCCGATTCCCGAGACACTACCGACCTCCATCGACCGTTCCGGTGGCCTGTGTCTGGGATGGCTCACTCCCACGCGCATTGCGGAATCCGAGCAGTTCCCCAAGCACACCCTTGGGTTTCGGTACGGGACACTCGTGTCCGACGCGAGCCAGCTTCTCTGCTTCCTCCTCCATCTGGAAGAACGTAGACACCTCCTCGTCCACGGCGCCAGGTGGTGTTGGATAGCCTGGGCGAGCGGTTTCGGAGTCCAGCTCAACATCTTTCCGCCGACGCCGCCGGATGCGTGGTACTTGTTGCCCGTCGGCTGTGATTGTCATCTCGGAATCGGCGAATGTGCGTCGTGGGGCTGGGCAAGGGAAGAGATGGGGCATGCCGACCACCACGAGCGACGCGAGGAGGGTACCGGCGAAGAGGGTGCTCGTTGACCGAGACTTGGGATGCAGATGTGGCGGCATCGTGCAAGATGTGCGCCGTATATGAAAGAGACGAGGTTGTGAGACAATGGACGTGACCGACTACTTCGACTTTTTTTTTCGGCTCAGGCCATCGGAGAGCCTCGGGGGAGTGAACTGTTCGGCTGGCCCGGGGGCGTAATGGAGGGCGCAGGACTCGACAGGAAGGTCAATTGGGTCGGGTCCAATTGAATTCCTCTAGGTCAATGACCTGACAGTGTCGAAAGAGCAGATGCGGGGTGGGACGATGGAGTCAGTGGGAGCCAGAGTCAAGAGGAGAGTTGCGAAGGCTCTGGTGGACATCTAATCTTATCTGCCATCCGCGTGATTGGCCGCCAACTCGTCGCGCAGAGTCAGAAACGGGCCTTCCTTCCCCCGATCGACCATCCTCGCTGCTTTGTTTCTGGTTATGGCGTCGCAACAATGAGTCTGCATTTTTCCCGGGAAGGAGATTGATTTGATCTGGATTATTATCTGATTCCTGACTCCCACGAGGGGATATCCCCTCAAACCTACTGTACCCCTCCTCCCCTGCCGCCTCTACCTCACCAACCTCCCTCCTCCTCACACTCGACAAGATGAGTGACCTAGACCGGTATGATGCGTTTGCCTGTTCCATAGCTGGTCTATCTATTCTAACTGCTCTTTCTCACGCAGGGCGATCGAGCAGCTGCGGGCCTGCCGCCTGATCCCCGAATCCCAGGTCCGCGAACTGTGCTACAAAGCGCGCGAGCTCTTAATCGAAGAGGGCAACGTCGTCTCCGTCGATGCGCCGGTCACCATCTGCGGCGACATCCATGGCCAATTTCACGATCTGATGGAACTCTTCCGCGTGGGTGGTGACGTTCCCGACACCAATTACCTGTTCATGGGCGACTTTGTCGATCGCGGGTTCTATTCGCTCGAGTCCTTCCTCCTCCTCCTCTGTCTCAAAGTGCGCTACCCCGACCGTATCACCCTCATTCGTGGAAACCATGAGTCACGTCAGATTACCACCGTGTACGGATTCTATGATGAATGTATTCGCAAGTACGGCAGCGCCAATGTTTGGCGATACTGCTGCGAAGTGTTCGATTATCTGGCGCTTGGCGCTATCGTCCTTGGTGCTAGCTCCGAACTAGAGCCGACCACCTCGGGCGTGACCGATATGACACAGTCTACGATGCCCGTTGACGATGGCGTGCTGGAGACCGAGGTGCTGAATTCGCGAGGAGAAGTCACAATGAGTACATATCGCCCGCGGCAGCGCTCCTCCTCAGATGTCTCTACAGACTCCCGAAATATTTCACCGCCACGCGATATATCCGCCGCGCCAGGCCAGACAGCTGTTCCTACTCGCACAGGTGCCCCCGGAACGGGCGCGAGTGGAGACGGCAACGGCAGTGCGACGACCAGCCGCACGGGTGCCGTGCTCTGTGTTCACGGCGGCTTGTCACCCCTGATCGACTCAGTGGATAAGATCCGACTGATTGATCGGAAGCAAGAAGTGCCGCATGAAGGCGCCATGTGCGATCTCCTCTGGTCAGACCCTGACGAGATCGAGGGATGGGGTCTGAGCCCGCGTGGTGCCGGGTTCCTGTTTGGCGGAGACATCGTCAAGCAGTTCAATCATCTCAATGGCTTATCTCTAGTAGCGCGTGCCCACCAGCTTGTCATGGAGGGATACAAAGAGATGTTCGACGGAGGTATTGTCACGGTGTGGTCTGCACCGAACTATTGTTACCGCTGTGGTAATGTCGCCGCCATCTTGGAGCTGGGTGAAGATGCCAGCAATGGCGGCACTGTTGCGCGCAGCAATGGAGAATACGGACGGAGCAATGGTGTTGTGGGCGCGAATGGTGTTGCCAACACTGTTGTTAGTCCTGGGAGGAGATACCGCGTTTTCGAGGCCGCAGCGCAGGATACTAGGGGTATGCCTGCGAAGAAGCCCGTCGCTGATTATTTCCTGGTAAGATCGATTGATCTGCAGTATAAGAAATTCAAAACTAATTATTTAAACAGTGATACCAATATCTGCATTCTCTCGCCCCTCCCTCGTCTATACGGATCTCAGAAGCTTTTCGATTCCCTTAGCATCTTCTGCCTTGGTGTTTATGTCTTTGTTGCAATCTTAATGATCAATCATGATGGATACTTGACTCTTAGAGATTCGGAGTACTTGTTTCTCTTCTACATCGTCTCTCTTTTATAAACTCGATTCTATCGGTATGTAACTCATATAAGCCTCGCCAACGCGACAGAATTTATCAACACCCGAGCTGTAAGCCACGAAAAAAAGCCTCCCAATTTCTGGTATCATCAAAAACATAAAATCATCAACAGTAATACAAGGCAAGACACAAAAGTAAGTCAGAAAGACATTGAACATCGCACTCGAAAAAAAATTAACCAGTATGTATCAAAGACAAGATATTTTCGAAAGTCAAAACAGATCATAGATCATTTCCATGGCTCGTCATAGCCGGACGAGCTATTCCGCGCTACAGGTCCGATATTAGGTACCCTCACTGTGGCCTGTGGCTGACGCCCCGAAACGGGCGAAGAACCAGATTGCTGCTGAGCCATTGCCATGGCATACGCGTGATTACCCTCATATTGCAAGGGGGGCGGGGGATTCGAAAGTTCCGGGCTCCACGGTCCAGGCCAGTGGTCCACGCCGAGCGTATTGCGCGACCACCAATCCTGGCTTTCCTCGACAAGGTGCTCTGTAGTCTCGAATCCGGAAACGGTGGAGTTTGAGCGTGGTGTGGTATTCTGCGATGCTATCGGCGGACCTGATGCGTCGTACCAGCCGGGCTGATTTTGAGGTCCAGTGGATGATGGACCGGCGGAGGCGAGATTTGGGACCTGGTATATAGGTCGGAGGTATGTTGGTTCTGGGGGCGGGAATTCCGAACGCTGCGCTAGGGCGCTTGGTATGCCGCGTGCTGCCGGCATTGCTTGCATGGTGGTGGGTAATGTGGCGGCTGGATTCATTGATGGGGCTACCATGTTGATGGGAGGGTTGGGAGTGATGGTCTCGGCTGAAGTCGCGAGCGGAACCTGAGCATTGGATGGGGAGGTTGAATATCGGCTTGGACTGGGCATAGAGGATTGGAAATTCCCGTGGGTCATGTGGGAATCGTCGGATGTAGAGGGTGAGGCTATTTGGTCCCATGATCCCCACGAGCCCCATTTCACATGAGTTCGCTCAAAAATAGTGGTCGCCTCGGGTGGTAGTTCGACCTGCCACTTGCTGGCCGAGATATCGAGGATGCGCAATGTACGACGAGCGCATAGCCAGCCTTCGGCCATTTCTTCGAGATTTCGGAGGCCATGAATGATATCTCGTTGGGCGTTCTTCTCCGGAAGATTGAGAAGATGAATGGTGCAGGCCGTGTGTGCAATGTATACGACAATGTTGCAGATTTGTTTCAGCCCATATGTTCGTTTGTACATTCTCATCAACTTCGAGATGGCCGAGGCGGCCTGGGTACAAATTTTGCGTGGTGAAACGTGGGATGGGAGAGGGGTGTTGCTGCGGGTGTATTTCAAAAATGGTCGGTAGAGATGGATGAGAAGAAGTTGGTCGAACATGCTGCAATATCGTTAGCCAGTGCAACAAAGGAAGTTCCCCCGGGCTTACTTACTGCATGACAAGTACCTGAGGTAACTGCCCTTCTTTCGGGTCCAGTTCCTTTGGAAGCTCCTTTTTCCAGGCCTCGAGACGAGTATGGACATCGCTCAATCTCTTCAGCTCCAACTGCTTCTGGTGAGTTTTCTCCAATTCGGCAGGATGGTAGAAGAACACCAGCAGGTCACTGCTGATTTCACACAGTTTCGATATCTGGAACGCTACTGCCCTTGTCCTAGACGGCTGTGTGTGATCATGACCCACGCCAGCATCCGTGTAGGGAGACCACAATTCGGTCTCTTCTGTAGGCAACACCTCAAATTTGGAAACATTCGTGTTGGATGAGGAGAGTTGAGGCTGACGACCAAGGTAATTCGACCAACACCTGTCATTTGTTAGAATCCGAGGTGTAATAGATAGAGCTTGAAGGATACATACTTGTCGACGAGATGACAGCCCCAGAAGGTGATTCGTCGTGCATCCATTTCTTCATCACTCAGATTATGAGAGCCCATATTCTTCGCGTCGACATTCAATCCTAGATCAAAGGCCATGCGGAAGCTCAGACCACTGTATACCCAGCCTTTGCCCTCTCGGCCACAGCCAGCCTCGCGGACAGACATGAGGGCAAATGCTTGGACGGTGCAGAGCTTGGCATTCTCGTGCTCATCATTTTCCAGGATCAAGCGCTTCGCTTCTTTGAAAAAATGATTTCCCGCTGTGTTTGGGTTCAGTGGGTCGGCAAATGCCCCTGTCCATGAGCTAAAATGACAACCAAGTGCTAGCATGGCGTTAACTAGGAGTGGTGAGCAGTATTGGCTCGAGACGCCCCGGATATAATCCCGGTAGAACAAGCCTTTGGCGAGAAGGGTGAAGAAGGGATAGTGCCACGTGAAGTACATGGTCAGGAGATGGCTGATCAGCGAGTCATCTTCCGTGACCCGAGTCCATCGTCGGAAGGGTTGCGAGTCATTGAGGGCAGGAGGCTCGTGTATTTCCGAGCCCGGCGGAAGGAAAATGAGATTGGACGTGCCACCAATAAATTTGCGAGTACCATCGAGTACAAGTTCGCTCATTTTGCCAGATAGTTCAGACTCAAACTGGTCAACTCCGGCCGATTCTTCATCATTTGAGTCTCTAGCGGCATCAGCACTTGCGGCAGCAAGAAGGCCTTTCTCTCGAGCAATGACCGATTTGGCAACATCTTCCAGATCATCACAGGAACGAATCTGGCGAACCAAATCAAAAGCATCGTCTTCTTCATAGTTCAATAATGCTTGGATTAATGTTTGCAGTGTCGTGTGTCGAGTGCGAAGCGTATCGGCATCTTTCTTGTACACCCCTTTACGTCGATGATCGGAGTTTGGATCATAGACACCTAATGAACGGTCAACTATGTTTGAATAAAAGCTAAGCAAGGGACACATACATGGGGTATGGTAAACTGAGGAACATGCTGCGCAGCTGGGCAGATTGCCATCACACTAAGAAGATGATGAGCCACACCACTCACATTCCAGGCTTCTCAACACAGCCGGGGCTTACCTTTGACTTCCTCCGGCGACAAGCTATGCAAGCAGTACTCACACAGCGCCTTTTAGGCGCACCTCGCTCTGCAGCCATGGGGGGGGGGTCGACCCCTGCGATAGGTGGGATTGGAAATTCGTTGGCGATGCTTTCTCCGCGGACGATCACTCCACGTCGTTAGCCTCGTGTCCACCGGTCAATGGTCCAGATCTCAGAGGCCTTGAGACATGGTCTGTCCATCGTTCAAATCCCGAAGGTTGGTCAAGATAGGCAGGTTTTTCCACGAGCCAGAAAGAAAATGATGGAGGAGGAGCAGGTGGTGGTGATAAGTGGCCACACGCGATAGCTGATTACGAGATATGGAAGGCGTTCGTTAGTTCCCCGGCGAGAAGAGCTCCGAACTAATGGGTCACTGCGTGGAAGCCAGCGAATCTGTATTCTGCCGCAATAATTCCGGTTCATCAGCTGTTCTCGTAGCAATTTCTATACACGCCGCAAGCAGCACAAGTGGGTAGGAAATTCGAGACCCCGCGGGACACCCCACACGGGAGGCGGGGAGGGCTTTTGGGGGGGGGGGGGGGGGGGGGGGTTTGAGGGGATTTTTGATGGGAGGATACGTGATGAGTGAGGGATGACGGTGGACTGTATCAGCTGTATAACATATAACATCTTTGAATTAGATTCTG
>JAWLST010000176.1:0-11931 GCA_037043885.1 Penicillium goetzii
ATAAGGACCATTGCTTGATACCCCACGCACTACCTGTGATCGACCCTAGATCAGTATACGGGTTAGCTACAAGTATACTCGGATATTAACGTGGGTCTGCTTACCACTACTCGTGCACGCGATTAAATCGTAATAATGGTGTGGCAATAGTGCCTTGGGGAGGCCCTCAATTTCAATTTCGCGGAAGGCAACGAGTGGCACCAACCCGAATGTTCCGCCGCCGTCGATTGTTGCCACACGAAATCCAGCTTGTAACGCACGTAGACGCTTCTTGAGATTGGCTGGAGCTCCACAGACTGGGCAAACCCGGAAGTGAGCCACAGTTGAGCAGTAGGAATGATTGATGGTGGCTCCCGAGAAGCGCCATGCATCCCGCTCACAAATTCCATGGCCACACGGAAAGTAGATAAAAGGTGCCATATCCCAGGGACACAAGGGACACAAGGTTCTCACTCCAACTTCACGGAGGCCGTTTTGGGCGTCACCTTGTAATGTTGAATTATAGCTGGTCATCCTCAGCGCCACCGCGTCGAGAAAACGTTGCAGTGAACGACGAGGGGCCCAGTCCTCACGCTGGGCAGCGAGATGCCATGCGCCTCTACATAGTGGCCCATAAATAGCTGCAAAGAGTTCGTCGTTGGAGAATCCTAGAACTCATTCAGGTTTTAGTAGCGGTATGCGGCGACATTATTCACGCATCGCATTACGTACCTTGAGGTAAAATGGCTCTGTCTTCGAGGAACATTCTTGCAAAAATCGGCGCCACAAACTTTTCAAGGTCGATGTTGTCTGGAATGGACTTGAGCCACTTGATTAGACCGTTGCGCTTCAAAATCTCTTGACCGGGCCAGAACTGCCTTCTAAATGCCATCGGAAACCACGTGCTGCGCGCTCCGAATGTCTGGATTGGGAGTATCTGATCTTCTCGCGTGGATGAGGTTTTCAGGGTCAGGTATTCCTCAAGTAGAAACATGATCTCTTCATAGGTCCAAAGATGGCCTCTGTCCTTTCGTTTCTGTCTCAAAGTAACAATTGAATTCCTGAGGGTTAGTAAAACCTCTGCTACAGATCTACTTTGGGAGTGATAAGGTTGCACAATTATGCGCTGGACCACGTTCAACATCCATCGTGACCCGGGGTCTTCTTCCTTAATAAGACTTCGAAGGTGTTCTCGAATGCGTTCCTCTCCTATCTCTAATACGGGAGAGAAATTCTCGATGAGCATGATGAATTGAGGTCCCACCTGTATGCTGTCAAGCCGAGCGCATTTCCAAAAGCCGAACAGAGTACGAACAGCATCATCGACGGTCTGCGCCTTAATGCAAATAACATCGCTGAATTCGAGAGATAGACTGTGTAACAATTTAGTAGTCCGGGCTGGATCCACGGGGAAGGTCTGTTTAGGGTAGAACTGTGCAGGTTGAGTTGGAATATTCTGAGACAGCGTCAAGAAGTTACAAATAATCGGTTTTTCGAGAGCATTGTTGCTTTCTGTATAAATGCCTGGGCCATTGGTTTGGACGTCTTCCCAGCCAGCAAATGTTACTACGGCAGGCCGTGTTTTCAATCCGACATAGCCACTAAAAGGTTCAAATAGCTGCAGCAAACCGCTCACGTACTCCGTACCACACGGTGGAAGAATCACCCACGGCAACATAGCCTATTTGGAGTTTGCTTGTGCGTCGTTAGTAAAGAGAGCAGGCAGTCTACGAATGACCCGGTCGGGTTTTATCATGAACCTCGTGTTGTGGAATAGATACTATACTACCGATATGGTTTTGATCCAAAATGCATGGCTCATCTGTCAGGAAAAATGGACACCCCGCCCGAGGTACACATGCCAAATTTGATTCTCGATATATAAATATGGAAAGGGACGAAATAGGATGCGCGTTGGCCTCATCGTATCTTCGAACCTAATTTAGTCTGTGTGCGACCTCATAAGACATATCTACCTTTCTCCTCCTCACTTTGAACTCTTTAGCTAGCAGCTCCAACTATGAAATACGACAGGATACCTACTGTTCATTTCCGCGTCTATGAACTTCGTTCAGAAGGGACAAATCTTGGAGTCTTTCGAACTAAGCCTTATTCTTTGCAGCCCTCACATATAAGAACGAGGAAGCTTAGCTCTGTGTACCCAAACTCCACCAACCACGTCCGTGGCAAACCAAGAAGCGTTGATTGCACAATATAGCAGGCCAAGATTAGAATGTCTCGCGAGGATGCGTTGATATGCAATACTGTGACCAAGTCATAGGGCTGGAGGGTGTTCACAATTTTCATTGATGTGTCTCTTCCCTTAACTGCACGGATAATGTCGATCAATTACAAAAAAAAAAAAAAAAATACTGTATCTCTTCGAGAAGAGACTGATGCGCTATAATCTCTGCTTTCGAACGATGGCTTCATGAGCAACTCCTGGGCTCGAATTGATGTCACCGTATTCAATTGAGTTTGTGGTCAGGGTCCTAACCGCTTTTTCACTGCTTATTATTCTAACTACGCCCAACCTCACTATGACCCTAGTAACTAGAGATAATCTTGTAGGCTGTATTAGCATGAGCTTCGAATGCCTATTGATTAATTCAACGACCTTTATACTTGTGCCCCCCATTTTGATCACCCACACTGTTTAAAGTCTATGCTCCACGTCGCCTTTGTAATACATAGAGAAACGTGGCGGTGCCTTCTCACACTAGTCGCACAGCACGGCATGGATAGAAGATGTGTCTCTGCTCCCCGAGTACCTCCAGATGACGCTCGAAATCAGACTGCGGCAAATCTGCTTCGTTCAATGTCACTCTTTCACCTTTCTCGGCTTTCGGGTTTTAGTTTGCATATTAATGCAAGCTGGCATCTAAAAACAAGAAAATCCTTCTGTCATTATCAATATCTTGTAACGTAATTCACGGCCGGTTGGGACACACGGTCGTGCGGGACACCCTAAAAACCATACTAAATGAGATTTTTCAGATAATAGAATATCAACGAAAAGAAGATAATCCTGCTTGAATTTTGTGTAGGATATGATTTATTCGTATAAGCGTAGCTTATGTACTCAGGAAATAGTTAATTACTACTATTACCAACATCCCGCTCTGATCCAGTAGTATTGATATTTACTCTAAAATATTTTTCGACTACGTAAAATGCCGCAAAATATAAATTCGAGTCGAAGAGACTGTAACACTCTATCATTAGCCTTCAGCGTTAAATAATGAAGTTGCGAGACATGATATTTAGTATGGTGCTTAGGGTGTCCCGTACGACTGCCTACCGACCGGCTGTGAATTACGTTATGATGCTTTGGGGTGGCCACTAAGTTAGTTCACAGGGATCGGAACACCCAAAGACACTACGCTAAATGCGATTTTCTCAAGTCGTTGTATATCAACAAGATATCATTTCTACTTCATTTTTGATTCGATTGACTTTCCTAACATTAGAAATAGTATAGTGTAGCTTATACAAAAAGTGACTTCTTACTAGCATTACCAAAAGTACGCTGCGAACAAGTGAAAATATGTACAGTCCCCCTCAGGAAGTATTTGACCAGCTCCGCTTTTTTACGTAAGATTCTGCCAGGAAATAATATTATCTAAAAATTCACATTGGTTGATCTGAGGCTACTATGGATGAATATAGTAGGCGGTAGGCAGGGGTGGTCAAATACTTGTTGAGGGGGACTGTATCACATAATTCACGACCGAACGGATCACACGGCCGAGCGGATCACCCCAAAACAACACGGTAAACAACATCTTTTGATTCATCCATTCTTCAACCACCAGGAGTTTTCTTGGTTCAAATCTTCAAGTATGCATTTTGTAAGACACTGGAATAATAAACTAGATCTTTAAACCATTGAAAGTATCATCTACATCCGTCACCACACAATACACTGTATTTTTGACCTTCCAAACTTGAATATATATTTCTTTATCAATACTGTGATTAATTTCCCTGGAAAAGGCCACCGAGTCTAAATACTATACTTCAATCAAAAAGCTCTGATATTTCATCATAAAATCATCTGGTTGTTAATATATAAAGTTGTAATTTATCGCATTTAGTTTGGTAATTTGGGGCGATCCGCTCGGCTGTGTGATCTGTTCGGTCGTGGACTACATTATTTATTATCACGAGTTAGAATATAGAATATTTCTTGTTCTTGGTTCAGTCAGCCTAGCTAGAATGATGTATTGAACGCTTTCATACTTCAAGGGTATTTTCTAAAGCTTTGCGTGTCGAGTTATGAAGCTGCACAAATTTATTACAGTGTTCCGCTCTCCGTCAGTTATAGTAATCCACGGTCGAGTCGACCATAGCACATGCGATACTCCAGGTGGCTATCTCAACAACGAGAACATGGTATTACTTGATTTGTAGTAGCATAGTGCTTATTAGTGTCAGGAGCGGTACAAAAAAGTAAAATATGGAGTCAATAGCGACTTATTTGCATTACCGGAAATACGTGCCGATAGCGACATACTTGTTTATACATACATATATATCGTGGTGCGTGGTGCGTGATGCTTCGAATCTCTTCTTAACCTGATGAACATGCTTGATGTTACGTATTAATCCTTTATGTGAGGTGCTGAATAAGGCGGAGTACCGGACCATCACGTCGATACATTCCTTCCAAAAGATCCTACAGCCAGAAGTAACAGGAGAATCAGGAGAATACTACTGCAGAGAATATCATTGACAGCTCCGAAGAGATTGATTTGGACAAAACCGACGAGGAAAACCCACATCAATGAGTCACATTGCTCCAGCAAAATAATAAGGATGCTCTTGGTCTGTACAGCTTTGCCTCCCTGTTAATTCATCTCTGATGCTTTGCATCTATGTATCAATTTCGCTACGGTGTAGGTACCGTTGTTTATTATCTGATGCATGGAGATGATCTATTGGTTGTAGGTCGCAGCCCGCACCTTATCACACTATCACACTATCTCAATAACAGGGCCTGACCATCTTCATTCCTTTTGATATACCCTCGGACTGAGAAGACAATATCGCATAGGTAGTACCAGCCCCCCACCTGAACTGACTACTACCGCAGGTTGGTCCGGGCTTTCGTGGGTGAGGGTGAGATTCATCCAATAATACGGAGTACTGTTGTCGCACATTGTATATTGCCCCTCATCCCTCTAAGGGACCTATGACGGAAAGGGGGCAAAACGATAGTATTTGGACTAGTGGATACTGCTGCTAAAATACACCGACGGACCGGAACAGCTTTGCTCCGACAACCTAAGTTCCTCGGAAATATGATCTTTCCGATCCAAGCTCACAAAATTGCCGGTTTTCCCAGGGGGCCAATTATCTCGGTAATATCTCCATCACGTATCATTGGATAAATTATTAGCCTGGTATCTCGACTGTGATCTGGCGGTCCTTCACCCCACCGCAAACGAAGAAGTACAGTACCGCCCGTCATTGCCTTTCCATATCTACCTGCAGTGGATGTGGAGGGATTGGCCACAAGATAACTTCATGTAAAAATCGTGTTATCTACTTTAATTACTGGGTGTTGGTTAGGATAATCGATTTTAATTTTCTGATGGGCTCGGTCATGCGGGAATTACGTTATCCGTATCGGATACGCGCAAATAAAGTGTTTTTGCCTCACCCATGTGTGAGATGCAGCCATTCTTTCCTGTGAAGGACGCGACCATCCTCCCTTGACCCATCCCGTGACGACCAGTCAATTATGGCCTTTCGTTCATTAAACAAAACAACAAGTTGCTTTAGTCGACCATCACGCTCGAACATCACATCTGGGATTACGGATATCAAATGCTGCGACGACATAATCCAGCTGTAACCCGGGTGAAATGCTTCTTGATTAAACAATACCAAGAGGTACTGATTCCGCACCTTGCAATACAAATTGCACTACAGTATGACCTGTCAGTGATTGGCAAGAAAGAAAAGGGGATCGTACACTTACAAATTTTTGCTCATCCACCTTCTTGACTTCGTAATTTTCAGCTCTGATGAGATAATCCTTGATAACATTGGCCCTGTCCGCATTCTCTTTCCCAGGCACGAAGAATCTGACGGTTGTATAGAAGCCATACGTTGCCCGATCCAATTCCAGATACGAGTCCGTGGATTTGAGTACTAAGCAGAGCTGGTCAAAGTCATTCACAAGCCTGGCCGCCATTTTCCTAGCCATGCCAACAAGGCTCGGACGAATGATCGCCCTCAGCTTTTTGCAGGTAAAGGACAACGACAAGCGATCTCTTTCGCTGAGATAATGACATATTGCTTCCCAAACAAGGTAAACACGGCTGACTGCATCAACAATTTTCCCGCTACCACTGGGACCGTCTGTCATGCCTATCAATCGTCTCTTGGACCTCGACTTCTAGATGCTTGCAATAAATTTTTCGATAGCTCACTTTTCACTCACATGGCGCGTGCGCTTCGCACTATTCTGAAACCACCCGGGAAAGGTACAGTCATGCCAAGGAATCAGTCGTAATATTTCCTCGTCCGGGGGAGGTACGAGCACCCCTCTCAATATGGCAGCAAATTGAATTGAACAATGTCAACAGGTACTGATTCCGCTTATATCCAAAAATTCACTATGAATTAATCCAGCAATTTATTATACACATTGCCTTTCATGAACCCTTGGAACTTTGCGTCGACCATGTTGGGTTTTGTAAAGTAATTTGACCATTCCTCATGAAAGAGGTCACAAATTTTGAAGATGTACTGTAACTGTACGCTACAATACGGAGCTGCTAATGCACCAAATCCAATGAGTTGCATAATCTTTTAGTTATCCACCCCGAGAAAAATCTCTGGGTGCATCCTGGTAATTATTTGAACAGAAGTACGATGCGCTAGGGTCCGCGACTGCATGCACTGCGCGTCATCCATCTTCCTCACCCCTGCCACACCTAAAATTGACTGCACTGGATAAAGAAAAGGGAAGCAAAGATCAGTACGGAGCACGTAGAGGCGGATAGGTAGACTAGAAAATATGGACTTATTGTTGCACACTCAAATGTGTGAAGCGCGACAGGATTTGCGTCAGCGGAATATGTTCGGAGCAATCACTCCGGGACAATTACCCACAGCATGACCTCCAGCTAACCTCGGATGTTACGCAATACAGTCATGTATACGTGAGCAGGCAAGCCCGCTTAGGAACATAGAGAAAATCATGCTAAGAGCGCCCGACACACCGTTTTGGTAACCCCTCTTCCGCCTCCCCGAGGCAACGATCCCTGCCCGTCGCCAAACAAACCAAGACAACCGAAAAGTTGCCCGTTTTGCCGCGGTTGGGGGCGGTTTGGGTTTCGGTTATCCAATGAAACACAAAAGCGGTGTGCTGCATGGCTCTCCTTCCCTTCCATCACTTTCAGTTTCCGTTCGTAGTGGGATCCATCCAATGCCAATTCCTTAATTCAGATAGCTTCCTCTCTTCTTCTAATTTTCCTCATCCGCTCGCTTAACCAATGGTTTACGGTCCCGATCCGCTCACTTTTTTGAGAAGCGTAGGTCGGAGAAAAGGTGGGGGGGGGGGGGGGGGCAGCTTCTGTCTCCAGTGCAGCCATTGCCCTAGAGCGTAGGCGGAATCAGTCTACGTGACAAGGCGGTAGGCCGATGTAATAAAAGATGAGAGCAAGCGGGGACGAGTGATCTTAGAGAACACCTTCTCAGTGAGCCCTTCAGACCTTTGTCTACGCCTTCTCTCTTGTCAAATCACCTGGGAGTGAAGCAAAAGGCACAGCAGCCAGATTCTTGAATCTGCTCAAGGGAGTTTAGAAGCTCCTCCACTTCAGGGGGAGACGAAGCTATACAGGGGTCAGCCAAGGATGGGGTATGCTCGATCGAGTCTAGACTTCTCTCTCTATCATCGAGGACACCATTCTACCAAATAACCATTCGCACAAACACATCTCAGTGTCATCAATTCCATAAAAAACCAAATCATATGTCTCTTTTGCACTCGTCGCTCCCTTTAGCTACAAAGCAGGTTTTAAAGTGACGGGGGAAAGCCGGAGAATGAGCAATTACCGCACTAGTTAGCTTGCGGCTAGTGGCTATGGTGTTTTTTATTTTTTATTTTTACTTTTCATGCAATAATTGAAGTGATGATCATCTCATCGTGGGCCTTTTCAGCTATATAGCAAGAGCGTCGCCTACTCTTCGCCGCCATCCTCGCCTTGACGGGGCACACCGTATGGTACGCTGCAGCCCAGCCGCTCCCCCTTTTTCCTACCCTCTCCAACATCCTACCCTGTCCAACAAGATTGTTATAAGCAGCACGTTGACCTAGTACAATTGAAACCCATCCAGGTACATCTCCGTATAGTATTACGTAGTATACATTAGATGGGGCACAATTTATTTAACTTATAACACAACACAGACATGAACACCGCCTTGAAAACGTTGAGTTTGCGCTAGTGGTGAATCTGTCCGATCACCTCCTCATAATTATCTGCCATATACGCCCACAGGATAGAATGTTTGACATTTCATGGATAGGGAAACATAGTGTGAGATGACTGAGGCTGTAAGATGATTCAACGAAAGGAAATGGGACATGTTAGGGTGAGGGTCTTTAGGTTAAAATGAGCTTTGCAGGGACATTCCGCCAGGAAAAGGAGGGTCGCATCACGTGATACACAAGGGACACACCGTACGGGAACCAGATGTCGCGACTCCTGTTTGGAGATCGCCTTGTTAACGCGTCCCTTCTCGGGCAATCACAGCCTGCGCTCGAGGCCCCCTCGCACCATCATGGAGCAAATACAGAACCGAGAGATGTCCGGGGAAATCCGGCTTACTATTGATATCGGGAGCACCACCACTAAAGTCGCGATCTCCGACCCTGCTGAAGCCGTCGATTACCTCTTGGAATTCCCGTCCAGCGCCAACCAGGTGGTAAAACACACCACCGAGTTGGATACCACTATTGTCTTTACTGAAAATCCTCAAAAATTCACATTTGGCGCCGACGGGCTGTCATACGCCAACGGGCTTGTGTTCAGACACTGGAAGTTAGGTGCAATGGGAGTGGAACCATATGCCGGAAGGTTGATTCAACTCTGTCGGCGCCTGCAGCAAAAGCTCGGGCACTTCACTCCCGCCTCCCTCTTCCGTATTCTTTTCGAGCATATTTTGAAGACGGCCAAAGACCACCTTCGCAAGAAGCATGGTGAATCTTTCGGTCCGATCAAAACCTGGCTTACCTATCCAGTCAGCTGCGGTGAATCAATACGGGTCCTGCTTCTTCAAGAAGCTACTGCTGCCGGGTTTGATGTTATGGGTTCTGGTTCGGAGTCTCGCATGGCAGCCTGCTTCTTAGAAAAGACCGATCTCCATCTGCCTGATGGTGCAAGACTGATTCTTGACTTCGGCGGAGCAACGGTGGTAGAGTGTCGCTGCCTAGCCCCCCACTGTAAACCACCGTCTAATAATTCTATTCCACAGGATGCTACAGTTCTCTACAAAAACGATGATAGCCAGTGGGTTCAGGCTTGTGCTACCGACGGTCGGTTTCGCATTCCGCTATATCGGAGAGATTTGCTAATAGTCACTAGGCCGTCCAACGGGAGGGCAAATGGTTAACGAATTAGCTCGGAGGTGGCTTCAAAAGAAGTTTAAGAAATGGAAAGCATTGTGGAATGATGATCAGTGGGCTCTGATTATATCGCCCTCTTTTGATGCATGCAAACGGGCTTTTGATGGCCAGAGCGCCCATGTGCTATATCGCGGGGATAGCTTTGTTGAGATTCCTCCGTTCGTGCCTATCTTCGTAACTCCCTAACTGGATGTGAAGCAATAGCTGATTGCCGACTTGGCGGCATAGTGCTGCGATGAAAGAATTCTTTCTGCCTTTGATGTTCGGAGCGGTGGATTTAGCAAAACGCATGTGCGACCGCGCGAGGAAAGCCGGGCATCCGGTACATGTTGCGGTCGCGAGCGGTGGCATTACGACAAATACGTGGTTCAAATCTGAACTTTTCAAACTACTGAAGGAGGAGGGAATCCGCGTATGCGAAAAGATTGAGGAGTCAGTCAGACAAGCCCTGATCACCGCAGCCATAATGCTAACCGCTTAGCGATCGCAGTCATGGTATTGTAGCACTCGGGGCGTTGCAGTACGCTCGTTGTGCTGTTGAGGAAAGATTAAGGATCACGCGCGACTTGGGACTCTCTTACGACGGCGACTACGATGAAAAGGGAGAGCCTCTCGAAGAAGGAGAGTGGCAGAGAGGTATAGGTTGGATTCTTCGTAAGGTATGGCCTGTTTCGCCTCCACTCTGTCTTTCCGCTTGTTCTCTTCCCCGCTGACGAAGCCAATTTCTATAGGGGCAAGATCCAAAAATGCGCCCTGACTATCTCAGATTCACGAAAAAAATCCAGCCGCGCTCAAAAGAAGCCGGCGACCTGATCATCGAGTCTGGATTGCATGTGACACCGCCAGACTCAGGCAGATTCAGCGAGAAGCACATCAAAACAAACAATTTGATTGAGTGGGACTGTGACATTACTTATCCAGCAACGGAAGAAATCTTTTCATACCTCTCTCACCTAGGTACCTTTTCAGGGAAAATCCCACATGAGAAACTGTTTCCGCTCGGAACCGAGACGGAGGAACGCGAATTTGAATTTCAGCTTACCCTTCAAAACGACCGGCAATTATTGCGGGGAGTGATTGCCGTCAAGCTTGATGGTGAGCTTTATCCTCTCCCCGACGTGTACTACACGCCTCTGCCTTTGGTACCACGATCGGAGTATTTGAATCAACAAGGTCAACGTCACCTTCGCGGGAAACGTCGGACAGGTGATGCCAACGTGGATGATTGGCCGGCCACAAGACACCCGAATCTACGTTCATCGAGCATAGCAATCTTGCCTACGCTAAATACCTCGACCGAACCTTCTCCTCGCAGTTCTGGCAGACCTGATCCAAGCAGTCCTGATCACAGCAGTCCTGATCACAGCAGTCCTGATCACAGCAGTCCTGATCACAGCAGTCCTGATCACAGCAGACTTGATCCAGGCAGACTTGACCCAGGCAGTCCAGGCCATCCGCCCTATCTTCCCGATGATCTTCCATCGGTACGTGGGCCTAGCCGACTTCATACAATCACCCCAGATGTTGGACCGGACGATAGTGCTTCTTCTTCTCTCCAATACCGAAATGCCATTGCCAGAGGTCGCTACCCTTTTCGGTACATACCACCCCCACCCGTGGGTGTAATCAATCAGATCATCAAAGACTGGCCACCACGCGACAGAAGGACAAATCTTTCGGTATAATTTGTTCATCGCGAATAAGTTGCTCAGGTTCGACCAGTCGACAGTACTTTATTTCATTGATGACGGCTAGGAAGAGCTTACTTGCGAATGACAAAGTCATCAATTTCCTCTCCCTGTGTTGGACGAGGTGGCCGTGTTTTATGTAACATTACCTTATCGTGACAAAATGCATATCTTGATTAGTAATCTCAAATCGCATTGCTAGGTCTATGAGGCGGCACCTTTTATCCTTCCATCCTCTGAAAATACCATGTAACGACAATCCCTCTGCGACCGCTTCCCGCCCCACTCGCTCAACCTCAAGATAACTTGACAACAAAGACCTTAAACGTGAATACAGCGGGGGGAAAATCTGCAATCAAAGCAAGACTATATCATTTGATTCTACCCATCCGTTAATATAGCCCCTCTTTACCCTAAATTACATCTGCTTTTGTGAATGTTTCGTTGCGAGAGTTGCTACCTTCGATATGGCGTACGGCTCATCAAACCCGACATGGCTCACAACCACCTACCTTTTGGATAGATAAGAATTGACCTCCTTAGTGTATAGATAGATCAAAACAAAGTCCGTGAAGGATTCAAGGTTTCTTTGCATTTCACATTTAAAAAAACTGGATGTAT
>JAWLST010000177.1:0-11787 GCA_037043885.1 Penicillium goetzii
AAGACACAAGTACCTACATTGATATATAGTTGTTGTATGCTGCATATCGTTCGCGAGGGGTCAGCGTAAATGAAATCATCCATCCATCCATCCATCCATCCGACTATATCGAGTTGAGGACGCACACGCATGCTAAGACGCTGCGGACCTCGGGACAAATCCTGGAGGTCCTCTACTGAATGGAAAATAAACCAACAGACGTTACTTAGCCCAGCAAGGCCCTTGGAGGAAAATTTCACCCGCGCAAGTCAATCCACAAGCTGGGGATGCCATAGTATTGGGAAACGCACGTGACTCTACCTGTTCAGTTCTGGGGCAGAACTACTACGCGGATCGATACTTGCAGATCGTATGGCGTACCATGGATCAGATACCCAGGGACCTTTTATGAAAAACTAGTGGGTCTCACCGTTGAATGGTGATGATGGTCAACTGTTGCGGTGCGTCCATCATGAACGTTGAGGACATTCTTGTTGTCAATGAATTGCACTCGACTTTCTGCCCTGCATCCGGTTGTATGAGAGACAAAAACCGAAGTGTAGACTTCTTACGCCGGTGCAGAGGGAAAGGGACCGTCCAGGCCAGCCTATGTAACACCTGAGTCTCCATCTCACTAGGCATTTTCAAACGCAATCCTCAAGATTCAACGATTTGTTGAAGGTGATTCTCTGTAAACAATGTCAATGCGAAAGGCAATTTTCAAAATACGGATCCAAGGGGGCGGCCCGTCTGGATCTCTTCAATCCACGGTTCGGGGTGGAGCGCTTCGTGAGATTGGCCACAAACTCTAAAAGCATGCTTCAACGGCTGTTGAGTCAACGGAATTGACAGCAAAAATGCTGAGACTAGCCCCCATCCCGACGACATGAAATGCCCTGTGTGGTGAAACGCCCGCCAGGTACCTGTACGTTTGAAGCCCTTAACTCCCATTACACATCTTGAATATTGCTTGCAAGCTGCAGAGAAAACAATTATCAAATGGTTTCTGATAAACCAATGTTCAAAGACAGATTACAAAATGTTAGCGTGGCAGATTACAGATCGAAACCCATTGCTAGAAAGTCCGCTGTTGACGACTATCACGCCAAGACCGTCAACCACAACGGCTGATATGGGCAAGAAAGGGAATGCTGCATCTTGTCGTCTAGCATTGGCCAAAAAATGATTTCTAAACCTACCATGATCATATTGCCTGGGCGCATATCAATTTTGGTGAAAGTCTTGGCACTAGAAAGGTACAAGAACTAAAAATACCAATAATGCGGTTACGCAGCGAAGAAAACAAACGGGTAACGAGTGGTATGAAAGATACTAGCGCCAGTAAGCGAACAGCCACACCTAAATGTGTCCGCATGTGGGAGATGGCCTGTTAGCCTGGTGTGGTGGAATATGGGCCTGGTGGAAGTGACTTCGGCTTAGGACCGCATCAACCTATGAGGATAAAGAGTAACAAGCGAATTCATGAAGTTTAGATACTGATTGATATATGTGCTGCTCTACAGTACACGCTATGGGTAGAGTTTGAATTCAGAAGCTTGTTTATGTTCCTGTGTTGATCGAAGAAATCTAAACATCGGGACTGACCGCATTGTAAGATTGCTGACGTACTGTACAACATCTAATGTGGTGCTACTAACACCGTCGATGCATCGCTTCCGACTCTTCATATGTCCCTTGGCTGGCAAGCACGGAGCCAAGATTGCTGACAGTGGTGAGCGTGCGAGGATGCTCGCGCCCGAGCACCTTCTCATACCCCTCTAACGCCCGTCGAAGCATCGCTTCCGCCTCTTCATATTTCCCTTGCTTGCCGAGCACAGAGCCCAGATTATTGACACTGGTGAGCGTGTGAGGATGCTCGCGCCCGAGCACCTTCTCTCGTGCTTCTAACGCCCGTCGAAGCATCGCTTCCGCCTCTTCATATTTCCCTTGCTTGCCGAGCACAGAGCCCAGATAACTGACACTGGTGAGCGTGTCAGGATGCTCGCGACCAAGCACCTTCTCACGTGCTTCTAACGCCCGTCGATGCATCGCTTCCGCCTCTTCATATTTCCCTTGCTTGCCGAGCACAGAGCCCAGATTATTGACACTGGTGAGCGTGTGAGGATGCTCGCGCCCGAGCACCTTCTCACTCCCTTCGAGGTCTCGTCGATGCATCGCTTCCGCCTCTTCGTATCTCCCTTGGCTGTCAAGCACGGACCCAAGATTATTGACACTGGTGAGCGTGTGAGGATGCTCGCGGCCAAGCACCTTCTCACGTGCTTCTAACGCCCGTCGGTGCATCGCTTCCGCCTCTTCATATTTCCCTTGGCTGCGAAGCGCTGAGCCCAGATTACTGACACTGGTGAGCGTGTCAGGATGCTCACGGCCAAGCACCTTCTCTCGTGTTGCCAACGCCCGTCGATGCATGGATTCTGCCTCTTTGTAGGCTCCTTGAAGATTTAAAAACCACCCGGACTTGGATGAGAGCGCGGCGGTATTCAATCGGTCTTCACCATCAACGTCACACGCAGACTGCAGTACGCTTTTGGCATGCGCCAGGAGCGTTCGACATTGTGTCCAGCTTTCGTAGTTCCCATCCGGAAACACCCGTGTCATAATCGCGCGTGCTTTGGCCTGCCAGCCGTGGAGCTGCTGGTGCATGTCCAGCCACGCCCGGACCGACAGTTGTACCAGCCGGTGCATGTCGACCAACCGTTCGTTCCTCTCTAGTCGGATCAGAGAATAGTTGAGCAGCGGCGCCAATGCATCGTGGAAGTCCAGTTCATCTTGATCAGAGTCGCGCACCAGATCTTCGGGGATTCCCTGCCGATCGAACATACTCATCAACGCCAGGAGATCTGCCGCCGCCGGCCGCTCCTGCCGGATCTGCTCAAACGATATCTGCCACGTTGTGATCACCGCATACCGAATGCTGGGGTCGCGCCGGAGATCCGCGGAATCTTCATTCTGAAGCAGCCGCGTCCGCTTCGACTCACTCTCATGGAAAAGTCGGAGGTATACGGCGACGGTGACCAGGGGCAGCCGGTTGGCAATATAGGACCCCGCTTGAGTGATTGCCAGTGGAATATATTCCAGTGCCTCGACCAGGGCCTTCTCGTCCTCTCCGGGCTCTCCAGAATCCCCAGATTGGGCTGCCGGAATCCTTGCCTGTAAAAGGGCGAGGGATTCTTCTTCGTTCATTGGCTGAACTTCAATCACATGACCATCTCGCCCCACCAGATTCCGTGCCGCACGTCCATTTCGCGATGTGATCAGCATTGATCCATGCGCGGCCTGCGGCAGAAAGCTCCCCAGTGGCCCCCGTTCATCGGATGTGATGCTGCTGAAGAAGATCCCATCGGCATCCGCGTTGTCCAACACCATCAGCCAGCGCCCATTGCGTGCATCACACAACCACTGATACACTAGTTGGAGGATATATATCTTCGGATCGTCCCGTCCCGGAATCTCCATTGCTGCGGCAATCCTTTGGTAGTCCTGTTCCATCCGCGCCGCATTGCTGGCGTGGACCCAGAAAACCCACATGTCTGGCGTAGACTCTCGCACGCGATAGGTATACTCGATGGCTGTCTGCGTTTTTCTAACGGCAGTGAGATCAGTTGTTCGTCAATGTACTTTCCGACGGTGACCGCTCACCCAACGCCGGCCAACCCCACCAATGCCACCCGCTCATGACTCTGGCCGATCTCCTCGTGTCTTTCCTTGATCGCACTGATGACAGATTCACGGCCCACAAACATCGGGTCCTTCTTAAAAGGCACCGTGGAGCACGGTTGGGGATTCGGACGCGTCTGCACTGAGAAGAGATCGGTCAGCTCGCGAAAAGACCCTGCTGCAAGTCACTTACCAAACCGAGTCGCCACTACTGACGGCGCGTCCTTTGAGAACTGCCGCAATTTATCGAGCGCCGTGCGATACCCGGCCGCGTTGCGCGTGTCGAATTTGACGATCATCGAGTGATCTGCGTGCAGCGGCACCTTGTCCTCCATATGGTCCGGGAGCTGGAGAAGAGCCGAGTCGGCGCCCACTGTCGTCACAAAATCCCCGGTGCGTTTCCATCGTCCGCTTTCCGAGTCCTATTCCGTCGTCAGTATATGCTAGAGCTTATTACAGGCAGAGGCCAACACGTACCCACTCCAACCTCCTCGTCTGCTCCGTCTCATAGAAGCTGACTACGTGCCGGTCCCGGATCAGATTTTTAAAGTCGGCCAGCTGGTGGATCAGTAGGTCCGATTCTTTGGAGATCTGTTGCAACAACTGCCTTCGCGGATGGCGTCCATCGTCGGTTAGCATCTGCTGTATGTCATCCATCACTAATCCCTTATGCGGAATAGCAAAGAGGATCATGCCGTATGTGGCCTGGTATAGCGACCTGATCGCTGGGTGGTCTCCCTCCATCGTCTGGATGGCCCTCACCAAGCACTTTAAGCCGATGTCAGTGTATGAACATCATCTTTAAAATCAGTCGGTGGTCTCACGTGAGCCAGGATGATCCCCCCAAAGCTGTGTGCAATGAATATCAGAGGCCTCTGCTGGAGCTACTCGAGAATCAGCCAAAAGTTGTTATCAACAGACAAGTCCGACACCATCTCCTACCTCCTTTGTGTTCCGGATTTTCTTGATCTCCTCCATCAGCTCCCGCCCGTAGTCGAGGATCGTATCGACTCCGTGGCTTGACAGCTTAGAGTTATACCCGTAGATCATCGTACGGCACTGTGGCAAATCCTTCGATAGGAAGTCCCGCAGCCACATCCGACCGAGGTTTCCCCTGCCCTGCCACGATCCGTACGCATGTCCATCTAGCCCGGCGATGGCGATAATGCTATGTTCGCTATGCGTTAGCGTCGATCTTCTAGATATAGATAAAGGCACAGTCCTTACTCCACAACCACGGGTTCCTTGTCGTCTGTCGTGTAGAGCTGGGTAAATCCAAAGAAGTGGCAGTCGAAGTTGATGTCATCGTCTCCCATCTCGATCTGCCAGTCCCCGAGAGGGTTGATTCTCAGCTCATGAAGGAACTGAGGCACCCCACCGCGAAACTGCACCAGCGCCACTCTCTGTGTTTCACTTTCATAGCATGAAGGCACGATTGCGATCTCAGTCTGGATCTGCGATCTCTCGTCGTGGGTAAAGTTGTCGTTCAGGGCCTCTTGTAATGCGGTCTTGAGGGCTACATCTGGCAACTCCCTTGACAGGCCTGTCACCCGAAAAACGCGCAACTTTCTCTGACTAACGGTAGCCATCGCGATTGCCTGTTAGAGTGGTACATCGGATGAGCATGTAATAGGGCCGTCGCTCCTTTTTTGATTGACGGTTCAGCTCAGCCTTCCGGTGAGGCTGAATCCCTAACAGGTGCGGGGTATCGAGCCTGCGCCTGCAGCCTGCAGGCCACTTATTACTCCTATCACTCTGTAGGAATATATACCATACCGCATGCAATTTCCTCCCAAGTCATTTATCTATAGAGAAAATGCTTCACAGCCATATACAGTACCACTCTGTCTATACTTTCCAAAGCCTATTTCCGACAGAAGCTTATTATCATATCCTTAACTGAATGGCTTGTCACTCCTTCGTACAAGTCATTGGCTGACGTCACGTGCTGTAATTCAAACAACGATTAGATCTGGTTTAGCTCGGGGCTAGTCACTTTAGAGTTAGCTCTTATTGACAAGAGGTTTACGTAAGCCCTCCTAGGGCGAACTGAAGGAAATCTCGATTATTAAATTCGCCGTTCCTCGGGGGATCCCGTAGACCCCGTACTCCACGTGACCGAAGGCCTGAGCCAGCAAGATGTGGGGTTTCGCCAAAAGCACCACCACCCACTGTTTGATTCAGATCTCGTCAAACGTTGGTGGTGAAAACCGTCCAACGGTGAAATTTGACTTGATGAACTTACCTGTATTTGCCCGCCTATTGGCCGACCCACTTTAGACAGGTTTTTTTGCTCAGCTGGCAATATTCAGCTTTCCTCGTTGATATTCATGGTCAAAAAGGGCGCTATGTAAGGTTAGGTTTCAACACAATATCGCCAATCCCGACAGACCTGTGGGGAATTGGGAATTAGCCTAGGACCCAACCACACTGTGATTATTCGAATCTGGGTACAACAATAGGCCAACCGTTATAACGCATCCACCCGCTGGTAGGATCAGCATTCTTCAGACATCGTTCTTAGTACTGTAGTGTGGTGAAGTCTCGTTGGATATTCAATGCGTCTAGGAAAATACAGCACAGTCAGTACTCTATGATAAGAGAAGACCTCGTTCAAGTGCTCGACCAACTACAGTAGGTTGGTTGGTTGGTTGGTTGGTTGATGTCATTTACCCTGACCCCTCGCAATGAAAAGCGATATGCAGGATACAACTACTAACAATATATCTCCGCGTACGTACATGTAGAGTGTTCCACTTCCTGAAAACGAACTTAGAGCCTCGTCAAGGCCTACCGTGACCTAATTGCCGTTCCCAATGTTAGGCTGCCCTCGTGGCGCACGACTCCAAAACCGTTGTGACGCCTCAGCGAAGTCTAGCACGGCCGAGACCGTCTTAGCCCGCGAGACGGTGTCTGGTTTACCTTTCTCACCTTCGGTTAAGCCTCCCAGCAGACTCGAGACGCTGCTAAACGCGTCTCTCACTTCGCTCCGTAACTTCCTTCGAATACCCCTTAATTCTGGACAGTCCACCAGCACGTGGGTGACTGTTTCTTGTGCGCCGCACACACACTGATCATCGTCACGGAAGCCAAAGGTCTTCGTGTAGGTAGATAACCAATTGTGGCCTGTGCGTAGCTGTGTCAACAGGTACGCTCGGTTCCTGGGCAGGCTCCCGTATAGTCTTCTCGTGTAGTTTGCTGGCAGGGTGCTGTCGATCTTCCGTAGGTGGCCGCCTTTGTTGGATGACCTCCATTCCTGCTCCCACTGATCGCGGATATTACCGCGGATCCGCGCAATTTCCCTCGAGAGTAGCGGACGAAAGGGGTGAGTCTTGCCTGGGCACGCGGCGTTCTTGGCCAGTCGGTCTGCAGCATCGTTTCCTGGGTTGTCGCAATGTCCTGGCACCCATTGAAGGCGGAGCGCGATTCCTGCTGCCTGGGCCTCCGTGGCGGCTTGGAGGATCGCGTGAACGATCCGCTGTCCAGATTTGTTCCTCGGGTTCTGAGTTGCCTGCAAGGCTGATCGACTGTCGCACAGGATTGTCGCTGTTTTTTGTCTGTTGGCTATACCCTGATGGGCGAGCATGAAGACCATGCTAATCGCGTAGAAGATGCCAATGAGCTCCGCTACATGAACCGACCACCGGTCCATTGGACCCACTCGGATTTGTTTAGATTCCACGACCTGTAGGTTACCGTCGAGTGCCACGACGGCAGCGCCAAGGTGACTCTCGCGTCCAGAGGCGTCCGAATAGACAACAATATCAGACGTGGACCGTGCGGCTTCGGCTCGCTCCACGCCGGTTTCTCGGTCTGATCCAATCTCGATATCCGTGAAGGGTTCAGCTCGCCACGGTGGCAGCGGGCTTGGGTCGATTATCTCTAGTTCGTCCAATCTTTCCAGGTTCATGGTCTTCAACGCCTCCGCCAGTGGGAAGCGAGAGGATGTCCCGATATTGTTCCTTCGTCTCTGAGCTCGTAGTAGTGCGCTCCAAATGGGGTGATTGCGTGGTAGAGTGTGGAGTTTTGCGATAGTCCTCTGGGCTCGGTGGCGGAGGCGGAGGTGTGTTGGAAGGACGTGTGCTTCTACCTCTAATGTCGTGGTCGCCACTGTCCTGAAAGCCGATAGGATGCGGATCAGGGGGACTCTCTGGACTGTGTTTAGGTGACGTAGGTGGGTTTTATCGCGCAGAGGGTCGTGCCAAACTGTTGATGCGTAGTCTACCACTGGTGCGACGCATGCCTGATAGATCTGGCGCATCTGTTCTGGGCGTAGGTGCCGTAGCCCCGCCAGAGCGATACCCACCTTTGTGGCCCGCTTGATAGCTTGCTGGACGTGCTCCTTCCATCGCAACTCGTGGTCAAAGATCACGCCCAGTAACTTGGCTTTGGCTGATGGTTCGATTGTATTCCCATTCATGACCACTTGGCCCTGCAATTGTTCGCTTCTTCTCCTGGTAAGGTGAATGAGCTCGGTCTTTTCGGCTGCAAAGGAGGACCCTGTCCGCCGCGCCCATGCCTCGATGCGGGGGATATCCTCGGACTGTATCCTGGCCAAGTTTTCATCAGCCGAGTGGCCAACTCGCCAGCGGAAGTAGTCGTCGATGAAGGCTGATGCGCCACCCTGAAAGGTGACCGGTTGGTCGACCAGGTCGGAGTTGAAGAATATGAATAGAATCGGTGACAGTGGCGAGCCCTGCGCCAGTCCAGCATTGATTAGCGGCGCGACCTCTGTCCGGAAGTCGTCGAAACCGATGCTGGCGAACCGGTCGCTCATAAAGCTCGCTATCCACTTTCTAGCGGCGGCTGGAATTCCCTTTGCACGGAGGCGGGCGCCCAAGAGACATAACTACACAGCCAAGATTGCCCGTGGCCAAGCCTTAACGAGTTCTTGGAACTGATGTAAAGCAGCTTCACCAGGCCCGCTTGTTCAGGCCACTACCCTGGTTTTCGGCACGCGCATCTTTCGGTGGACGCCCTCTAGATATTGAGGCCCCAGCAAAAACCTCTCACCCCAGGTGTCTCCAGGTCTGCTCCTTAAGCATGCATCATCAGCATTTCAGCTAGAACGACATCACATCCATCGCCCAGCCGCAGGTTCTCAGTGCGAGTGAGATAGTAAGACAGGTCGGACCTGCCCCACTAGGACGACACCACTTTGGCTGGCCAATTTCAGGTCCTCAGTGCGAGTGAGGTAGCTGTTTCTGTCTATTTGCACACCGACACGCGCGTCCGTCCTCTCGGGCCACATAGACAGTCTCGTCGGGTCCTTTCAACTCGTCCGTCACTGCCATTATGTGCCACGCCCCACAAGGAGAAGTCTCCCTGCTTCGCGTTACCAGCCGAGATCTCTCTCTGCCGGCCGACCGTGTCTCGCAAAGGCTGCTAGAAGTATCCTCATTGGCCTTGCAGGATACCCTCGCTGTCCTTCACTAACCAAGCTTGTGTCCCTAGCTTTGCAGCCCTCTCGAACACCCGTGGCTGTGCTTTAACGAGTTCGTCGAGGGTCGTCGCCAGACTGTGCATCCCGCTTGGAAGAGGCCACAGGATATCCAGATCAGAGTTGCCCGTAGCTTCGCTTTAACGAGGTTCCGACCCAGGTCATTCCATGGAGCTCCCAACCGACATCGTTCAGCCTGCTGCGCCACCAGTTGTATTCCCCCTCGCCACTCAACGCCATGATATGTGTTTCCACTTTGTTTGTCTCGTGCTGTGTATACTGTCTTCGATATTTTCCTCGTTCAAGTTCGTTGGGCGTCTCGCGATCTCAGAGAGTGTTCAAGCTCAGAGGTGTCCTATCTCCTGCCTAGGCGATACCACAACCACTGGAGAACAAGTCCAGCTTCGGTCCCGAGTACGAGTCGAGTAGGCAGTCGTCGGATGGTTTTCATAACCCGTTTCCCTCTGATTTGTGTGGGGTGGATGGGTGTCGTCAACCACGGAAAACTCTGCGGCCCGACCCCTATTCACCCCACGCGGATTCTTTGGGCTTCCCCTCCTCGGAAAAAGAGGGTACTGACACCAGACACCACGAGAAGGTAGAGATCCATCGTCCTAACTGCTGGACGAGAGCAGTTACCTGGCGTGCTCGCCAGGGGCGACCAACTACAGTACGTCCCGAAACTGGTGCAACCGCTTACACTCTTCGACGGGTTATCTAGGCCCATCGCCAAGAGATACTAGACCGTGTTAGGAATAGCAACGGAATATCTATATTCCTGTATCAGTCTGGATACTGTTGTTTACATTAACTAAAATACGGTACCTTGTCTCATAACTGTATTGGCGGCCCAAGGGAGCTGGAATTTTCCACGGATATGCAAACATGTCAAACACGTGAATTTGTGAGTGCCTCGTGAACCTGGCGACCTACGTCACTCCTATGTCCAATCACATTCTCAACCCAGTCACGAATGTCTCCCACGAAACTTCAAGCGATTCAGGGTTTGATCACTTGCGGACTGTCTCTGCGTCTTGATCCACAACCTATACAGACATGGATGAACTTAGTATTCGTATCCTGTATATTGCTTCAACATTTGGTTTACCCATTTAGGCCAAAAGTAGAAATCCGCACCAAGTCTAGTGGGTTGTGGTTAATAATCCAACTTTCGCAACGAAAAGTCAAGGTAAATGATATCAACCCACCAGCCAACCAACCAGCGTGGAGGAGCGGGAAGGATAATCATTTATTCCGTGCCAGCTTTATGCAGAAATGCAACAGTGTGCGAGAGGAGCTTGCGCACAGGCCTCTGCGGACTATAGTATTCCCGTCCTCCGCTCTGCCTTGGGCTGAGAAAGTCCTGGGTCTTTGGTGTTCTCACGACTCTCCAAGAATTACGATCATGGCGATGCACCGTCATCAATCCTCTCTTGAGGGTATTTTGGATTTCTCAATACCCTTATCACTAACCCCACAGCAAGTTCTGCAGGGATGACAATGATGTGGGAGTCGGTTGTGGTGCCTTGACAGATGAAGCTTTAACTGACACAAGTTGTTAGCCTATGGCTCTATGCTTAGTTTTGCTGAAACTATATGGGTGGGGGAGCAACATATGAGGCAGCAGAAAGTTTCAACAATATACTCAACGCATTTTTCAAGAGCTTCCTTGAGGTTGTTCAATTGTTCAGGTTTCCTTGAAGCCAAGCCATCGAAGTACGATAAGGCGTCATCAATCTTGAAATCAACCACAGTTGTATCCCTTGGGCATGATTCTTCGAAGAATGTTAGGAAATGATCCGGAGATGCGACATGCTCAAGGGTAGCCTGTATAAGCGCCGCTGGCTTGTAGCCCCTCCGCCCGACCTGTTCGAGGCCATACCCATGTTAAAGCCAGGTCAGAAGGTCCCTCGCCGACTGGCGCTGTTGAGCTGTTAATGATAAAGGTATTGAGAAGTCTATACAGCATTTCCGAAAATCGGTGTCACCACCCAAGTTGCATTCTTGGATCGTTCCCAAATCCTATCGGCAAGCACACTAGTCCTGATTAAGATTATTTCCGGATGAATAATGCTCTCCGAACATGCATTGTACTGTTACAGTACTTTCAAGCGAAGTACATAGCGCTAAATCAGCACAACGGCCGATTTTGATGTTTGACACAGTAAGCTTTGAATCCCACAGGTTCGATTCAACTGACTACGCTCATTCTCTCAATCAATTGTTGGCACTCTGTCTGGAATTTCACCGGTGAGATGTTCCAACAATGCTCTTCTAATTTGATTTTCCCCCACAAAAGATTAAGCATCCTCGGAGTTTATATGAAATTACCCAACCTGGAAGGAGCTTGGGCTCGTAAGTTATATGCAGAAGCAAAAACCGTACTGGTATTTTGCAGGCACAGAGAGTGTGTTAGAACATGTTTGTAGTGCATTCTGAGACCTCGAAACTAACATGATTCTGTTCTCACGGCTTGGCATTTGTCGCCATAATGTCCACCCTGGGCGTTCACGTCGGCACCTTTATCTAGTAGCATTTGGACCACGGCTGTATGGCCCTCGCATGATGCTGCTTGGAGTGCAGTGCCATAATCGCCACCCTGGGCGTTCACGTCGGCACCTTTATCTAGTAGCATTTGGACCACGGCTGTATGGCCCTCGCATGATGCTGCTTGGAGTGCAGTGCCATAATCG
>JAWLST010000178.1:0-11471 GCA_037043885.1 Penicillium goetzii
AAAATCATGCATCATGCATGCATGTAGGCAAGGGGACTCGACCTCGAGTCATCAGAAACGAATTACATAAAGATTATAATTTAGTTTATTAGCACTTTAGCGAAGATAATTAATTTAAATAGTTTAGGAGTCTTATTATATATAATAATTTATTACGATCTTCTTCAAAAATACTATATAGCTTCGCTTTAGTTAATTTGTCGGCTATATTCTTTTTACCTCGTATATTAATTAATATGATTAGATTCTCCGTTCACTAGATCGCGCACTAAGTAGTAACGAGTACTAATCTATAATACTTTAGTGCTTAATTTACTATTAGTAACGATTCTTATTATATTATTAGAACTATATTAAAGTAGAAGTAGGATAATATTAGGATTATCTTTATTCTAAAGGGGAGAGAGTATTAAAGTAGTAGCTAATTTAGCTAATATAATATCTTCTTTAATTATAGTACTTATTATATAGTATTTAGCTATTATAGATAAAGTTATAATAATCTTTTACTTAAAGGTAGACTATATAGTTAGTGTACTAGCGAAGAACTAAATATAGGCCTTAGTAGATTTCCTACGTTTAGTATTAGTCTATAAAGAGTTAACAAACCCTTTAAGACCTTTAGTTAGGTCTATTCTCGATAAGATACTAAGGTTAATTATACTAGCAAGATAGCGAAGAAGGTCTTTATATATATTTATATCTTCCTTTCGTAGAGATTTATTACGCCTTTATAATTTTAATATAGTTACTATAATATCTAGTCGTATCTTAATTAATAACTATCCGATCTTACCTATTATCCTCGTAAACCTAAGTTTATTAATAGTATTAATTACCTTATCGTTAGTAGTTCTCTAAGGTAGATCTATTAGAATTAATATAGGAGAAGCATTAGTAAAACCTTGGTTAGAAATCAATATTAAAAGATAAATCTATTATTTTATAAAGATAATACCTTTCTCTTAGTTATAAAAAATATTATATCCTAAGAATCTTTTAAATAGTAGGATCTTTAGTTTCCGTTTTGATACTATCATATTATAAATATATTTAATTTTACTGTTAAGTCTAGTTTAGAGTATATTATTAACGTAAATTAATATAAAGATAGTTTTCCCTTAATTTATATAAATATATATTTCTATTAGTAGTAGTATTAGGCTAATTTCGTTTAAATCCCTATTAAATAAGTTATGCTAAAGATAGATAGCTTAACAAAGACTATATAATACTTTTAAAATCAAAGTAATATATTTAATACTTTTAGGACTTTAGTATTTATAGCTAGTAGGTTATCTTATAAAAATCACTTAGTTATCTAATATAGTATTAAGGTATATACCTATAATATCCTATTAATTAATAGACTATTTTCTAATAGCTCCAAGTATTAAAAATAACTTAGTAGTAGTATTAGAAATAGCTAGGGTAAATCTCTTATCTAGTTAAAAATTAATTCCTAGTACTTAACGATTTCTATAGATAATCTATGTAGTATAGAATTCTAAGACGTAGCTATTACTATTAGATTGTAAATTGTAGATCTATTTCTCTAGTAAAATTAACATACCCTTAGGAGAATACGGCACGAGAGCTATTATATTAGAAGCTCTTATTTTATCTAATTGGACCTTTTCGGCTTATAGCTAATAGTCTATAAAATTAGATTTTATTACTTCTATATAGGTATTTAGGATCTTTACTATTCCTATTTAGAAACGTTCTACTATTGAATAAGTAATAAGTAATCCTATTACTTACTGACGTAATTCACGGCCGACCAGCGCACACGGTCGAGCGGCGCACCCTATCAACAATCGCGTCTTCCTACTAACCTACCTAATTCAACTACCCACCATGCCACCAATTCGCAGTTCTAGCTAAGAGGGCAAGATATTATTAGCACTTGATGATATCAAAAATAGCTGCATCAAATCTCTTCGCGTAGCAGCGAAGCTATATGATATACCCGACCGAACTCTTACTAGTCGCGCGAGTAGGAGAGCAGCAGCGCCCATCTAGCTATAAATTAACAGAATACGAAGAGGATTCGCTTACTAAATAGATCCTCTCTATGGATCCGCGTGGAGTAGCGCCTAGGCCTTCTACTATTCGAGAGATAGCTAATATTCTTCTTGCAGCGCGTGGAACTAACCCCCTATTAACTATTAGCGTTAATTAGTATTAACCTTCGTTAAACGGCGTAATAAGCTTTAATCACGCTATTCTAAGCGATATAATTATTAGTATGCCCTTAACGAGGATCTAAAGGCTATAAAAGAGTGGTTTTTAATAGTGTAACGCGTAATTAATAAGAATGGTATCTAACCGGAGGATATCTATAACTTTGATAAGATAGGCTTTGCAATAGGCCTTATATTATCGTAGAAGGTGGTTATACGTGTAGAATACTACGGTCGGCGATCGATTTTATAGCCTAGTAATCGCGAATAGGTTACTACTATCGAAATAATATGCGCTAACGGCTATTCGCTATCGCCCTGTATTATATTTAAGGGCTAGGTTTATATCGCTAGGTAGTTTAAGTCGTCGAATCTCCCTAGGGATTAGCGAATCGAAGTGTCGAATAATAGCTAGACCACTAATAAAATCAGTCTTCGCTAGCTTTAAAAGATCTTTGTTCTATATACTAATTCGCGTGTACGAGGGCGATTTCGGCTATTAATCCTTAACGGGCACGGTGGCTATCTTATACCTTAATTCGATCGAATCTATACTTAAAACGATATTATACTACTTTATATGCCTTTATATTTATCTTACTTGCTATAGCCGCTTGATGTTAGGTACTTTATGGTGCTAAAGCGTGCCTACGGCGCTTCGTGAGCGATTTAGCCTGAATAGGCTATAATTATATCGATAAGCTTGATTTTCTTATAGACTATCCACGCGTAAGGATAGAAGCTTTTAAGCTAAAGATCGTTTAAAGTAGCTTTATAGCTACCGGTATCGTACTACTTGATGCTAATAGGGTGCTTTCTAAGTTTAGTATTTCTCTCCGAACGCCTACACTACTAAGCAGCCGGCTAAGCAGCATATCTAGCTGATTCATACTAAAGACGCCTAGAATAGCGATTCAGCTAGAAAAGCAAGCTTCTATACTTAAAGAGCTTCTAAAACAGCGATCGTATAGCCCGCCTACACCGTCAAAAATCATGCTTGATTAGATTATTAAATCGTGTGCAACAACGATGCATAACGCTGCGCTACTTGCGAAGGAGAACCACGATCTACGCGTAGCGAATGAAAAGAAACTTCAAAAGCGCACTCGATCGACTAGGCGGATTGCACACGAAGGGGGCCTAACAATCGAAGAGCGCCTACAGCTAGCTCAGCAGCCAATTCAGCTAATAGAAGCTGATGAGGTAGTATCGCATGAACCGGTCGATCTGCCTAATCAGCCGGTTCGACCGGCTAGGAGGGCTCCGCCTACCTGCAGTGGATGTGGTCAAATTGGCCATAGGATTACTTCATGTAAAAATCGTATTATCTAGTTAAATTAATAGCCGTTGGTTGAGATAATCGATTTTGAAAATTTCTCATGGGGGTAGGTGCGCCGGTCGGCCGTGAGTTACGTTATTACTTCTTTAATTATAATTAATAAAGGATCTAGTACTATTTAGCCTTTCTTAGGATATTTCACTATACTAGGACTAAGATTAGCTAGTTTTCTTTCTCTTACTAAACGTCTTTGTTAATTTCCTTATATTAGTTATCCTAAGTTATTAATTTAGTTAGGTTTATTACAAATAGACGAAGTAAATCGTATAACCTAGTTTAATAGTTAAGTAGAACTTAATTAATTTAATTATAATTAGGTTAATAGAAGATATTTCTTAAATAGTATAATTAATTAGTAATAAAGAACTTCTTAGATATATATATACAGTAGAGTAACTAGTAACGATCGATTTAGTAATAGCTAGGGAAAACCCTTAATACTTAGAATTAGTAAATTAGGATCCTATATAAGATTACTAAATAATCTTTTTGCTAGCGTATTTAGCAATAAACCTTGTGCTATATATAATCGAAAGGGTTTAATTAGAGGTAATAAAGTTAATAGGATAGTAGGAAGGATCTATCGAATTATTAAAAAGGAAATATTTAGAATATTCTAATTCTTTTCAAAAACGAAGATTCACGTGAATTACGAGAAGATAATTAAATTAGTAGAGAAGGGTTAATTTAGGTTTTTAAAGTTAGTAGAGATAGTTATAAATAATAATTTCTAGCTCTTAGTAATGAGAGACGAAAGCGTACGAATAGAGAGGGATCGGTAGTAAACTGGTTAAATAGTAGAAGATTAACGTAGTGTAATTAGAATTACCTTAAGCTCTAGTCGTGGATAAAAAGGGTGTTAAACTTATTCTATTTTACTAAGGGCTATTATATAGCCCTCTAGGTAATATAGTATATATATCACTATCAATATCTATATATATATAAACGTATTTTTAATATTAAATTATATAATAGGCTAGCCCTTATTAATTACCATAATTAATAGTATATACTAGGTTTCTATTCTAGCTATTATAGGACAGGTTTCTAGGAAAGCTAGCTATACTAATCTTTTAGTAGAATCCTTATATAACCTATCTAGCCTTATATCTAATAGTCTTATTACTATTAGTAATATGATTAGGCTTAATAGTAGTAGAGTTTTTAATAGAATTCCTTTTAAATACCTACCTACCCTTAATAGGGGTTATATTAGGTGGTATATTAACAATTTTATATATAATTTAGGCTAGTAGCTTATTTTTAGTACTATAGATCTTTTCTATCTAATTATATAGCCTTAATAAAGCTATTTAGCTCCAATATAGCTATTACTAATAGAATATAACCTATCTACTAGTTATATAGTTTCTTTAGCTAATTTAATATACTAGTTTAATTAATATTATAGATCGGATTATAGCTATAGGCATAAAAACTAGGGGTATAAAAAGCGTTCGTATAGGTCGATCGAATACTATAATTATAGAAGAGAGACGAAAGCGAATAAATAGAGAGGGTTTACTATTTAACTAGTTTACTACTAACCTCTCTCTATTTATACGCTTTTATTATTCTTCTATAATTATAGTATTCGATCGACTAGTACAAATACTTTATATATCTCTAGGATTTATAGCTATAGCCATAATCTAATAGTTATAAGCCTAATTGCTATAATCCCTTACTAAAGCAGTTAGAATTACTTAACATTTACTTTTATCTTATAAGTAATAGATTTAACTCATATTTAAGCTATCTAGCTTAATTACTTACTAAAATACTATATATACTAGATCTCCTAGATTACTACTATATAAGACTATATACTAGAGAATAGTATATAGCAATATATTGATCCTAATAAATAATCTACTGTACTACTATAGGAGCTAACTAAGCTATAGCTATCTAATATAGTTAAATTATAATTAACAGACTAAAAGATCCCTATATGCCTAATTAATCCATTAAATCTTACTTAGCGAATATAAATTATTAAAATCTAGTTATAAGTAATATATACGCTTAATTTAATCTTCTAAGTAAGGAATTTAATTATCTCTTATACCTAAGGGGAGAAGGATTGTTAATAGCTTATCTCTATATAATACTATTGAATATCTATATAATATATTTACTAGATTAGACTAATTAAGTATTAAGCACTACTAGCTATCCAGAACTAGAAATAGATTATATACCAATTATAAGGAAGTTAGGCTAATATCTCTTACTTCTAAGATCCTCTTACTTTAGTCTACAATTTCCGAGAAGCTATTTAACTAACTAAAGCTCTATATATTCTAGTATAATCTAATTATATAAGACTTATATTCGCCTATCCTAACTAAACTTTAACCTATTTATTAACTAATATTAACTAATTATATAGCTTACTAATAGGTAATATATTAACGTAATTCCCGCCCGAGTGAAACACCCGGTCGAGTGAAACACCCCACCAGAAATCGCGCGTTCCAACCTACTTACCTACTTCAACCATCTACCATGCCACCAATTCGCACTGAATCCCGGCAAAAAGCGACCGAGCAAGAGGGCAGGGTTCTATTAGCCCTACAAGCTTTCCAAAAGGGTCAATTCAAATCAATTCGCGCAGCTGCGAAGCAATTTAGTGTATCTCATGTTACCTTATCTCGAAGGGCGAAAAGCCTACCCTCACGCGTCGATACACGCCCAAACGGTCATAAATTGACCTAGTTAGAAGAGGATTCGCTTACTAAATGGATTCTCTCTATAGATACGCGTGGAGTAGCGCCTAGGCTAGTAACTGTGGGAGAAATGGCTAATATCCTTCTTGCTACGCGCGGTAGCTACCCTCTACCTACCGTTGGAAAGAATTAGCTATTAACCTTCATTAACCGCCGCCCTAAGCTTCGTATACGCTTCTCGCGAAGATAAGATTACTAAAGAGCCCTAAACGAAGATCCGAAATCGATTCGGTAGTGGTTCGCGACCGTACAAAGTGTGGTTAACGAGAACGGTATATAACTAGCGGATATCTACAACTTTAATAAGATAGGCTTTGTAATAGGCCTAATATCTTCGCAGAAAGTAGTCACAAGGGCTAAATACTACGGTCGGAGATCTCTTCTATAACTAGGAAATCGCGAATAGGTTACTGTGATCGAAGTAATCTACGTAGATAGCTATTTACTACCGCTATATATAGTCTTTAAAGGCAAAGTGGCTATTATAGGATAGTTTTACGAAACCTACTAAAAGACTAGCGAATCGAGGTCTTAAAGAATAGCTAGACTACTGATGAGATTAGCCTTCGCTAGCTAGAAAAGCTCTTTATCTTATATATAAATTCGCGCGTACGAGGTCGGTTTCGGCTATTAATTCTTGACGGTTATAGTAGCTACCTTACGCCCTAATTCGACTGAATCTATGTAGAAAACGATATTATACCACTTTATATGCCTACGCATCTATTCTATCTACTACAACTACTAGATGTTGGGTGTTTTGTAGTGGTTAAGCGCGCTTACGGTCGGTTCGTTAGCGATCTTGCGCGCAGAGGATATAACTATATCGATAAGTACGATTTCTTAGTGGATTACTAGCACGCGCGGCTAGAAGCCTTCTAATTAACTAATCCTACTATCAAAAATAGCTTCGTAGCTAGTAGTCTAGTACCATTAGATACTGAGAGAGTGCTTAACAAGCTTAATATCTCTCTACGAACACTAATACTACTAAGCAGCTGTCTAAGCAGTAGATCTAGCTAATTCATACTAAAAACCCCTAGAACCGTCACTTAGCTATTCAAATAAGCTTTAATGCTAAAAGATCTACTAAAGCGACGGTTAAATAGCCCTCTAAGCCTATCAAAAACTATCTTGGATTAACTTATTAAGGGCCACTATCTTTCGCTCTATACCACTATATTACTCGTAGTGGATAACGAGAATCTACGTATGGCGAATGAGAAGATGATTAAAAAGCGCAATCGGTCAATGAAGAGGATACCCTGCGTAGAGGGTATAACTATTAAAGAGGCTATACAGCTAGCTGAGTAGCTAGACTAGCTAGAGGAAGATGATGGAGTAGATTCGCATGCAGAGGTTGAATTGCCTAGTCAGCCAATTATACCAGCAGAGAGGGCACCACCTAGGTGTAGTGGGTGCAGGGAGATTGGTCACAGGATTAATGTATGTAAAAATCGCTTTATCTAGTTAAATTAATGGTTGTTGGTTGAGATAATCGATCTTGAAATCCTTTGGTAGGGTTGGGTGTTTCACTCGACCGGGTGTTTCACTCGGGCGGGAATTACGTTATATACTAAATCTATTAGGGCTAAGAGCCTAGTAATTATAAAGAATAATTAGATAAAAAGGAAGTAAAATTAGACTAATAGAGTATCTATCTATATAAGAGTCTACTAAGTGATAGTAACTATAATGTTAACTAATATAGCTAAATTGATCTACTAGTTAGACTAAAGAGTTAGAAGCCTAGTAAGTATTTAGATAGTGATATAAATCCTTACTACTATTTAAAAAGGCCTACTAATATATAATAAAAAGAGATTAGAAATTAGGTAAATTAACTAAATCTATTAATAAAGAAGCTAATAATTATAAAAAAGAATCGAGAGATATTCTTAGCCTATATACTAAAGCAGTAAGCTAATAGTATCTTCTAAAGTAATAATAGTAATATAATAAGTATAATTTAGGTCTTAGCTAAGAAGAATAATATTTAGTACTATAATACTAGAGTATCTATCTATATTATAAATAATAAAGATCTACTATTAAACTATAGACTAACTATTCTCTCTATTATAGTTAGTAATACTATCCTTAGCTATAAAGAGCTTATAGTTATCCTAATAAAGTCTCTTAATAGAACTATCTTTCTCTTAAAGTATATTATATACTACCCAAGATTCTATATTAACTTAATATCTATAGAATATAGTATAAGTACTAGAATCTATTATAATAGTAAGAATAGTACTCTAGAAGAGAAGAATAGAATACTTATCTATTAATTAAATACAAAATCTAGTATTTATCTAATTAGATAAGATAAAATAATAGATATGGAGCGCTATATTATTAATTATATCTCTCTTTCTTTACTTATCTTTTACTTCTACTCTATATAAGTATATATCTTCTCTTACTAACTAATTTAGTAAAGTTACTCTATTATTATAGATAAAGAAGTAGCTAGATAATATAATTAACTAATAATACTACAGACTAGATTATATTAGCTAATTTATTATATTAAATCTCTAAGCTACTAATATAGTATAGTTAACTATTTAAATTAACACTAGGATCTTATATACTAAAAGTAATTACTTACTAAAATATTATATTTATTATACATAGTTAATCCTATTACTAAGTATTAATTAGCTAAAGATCTCTCTTCTAAGACTAATTTATTATCTCTATAATTAGATTAATTTTATCTAAAATTCATTTAATCTTTACGTTCTTACTATCTATTCTAATAATAAAAAGGCCTTATCTAATTTCCTTAGCTATAAAGTATGTTTATATAGAACTAACCTAGAGACTATACTCTATTAACCTAATTAAAATAGCTATACTAAGTATTATAGTATATTAATTTTAAAGATAGCTAGATCGGCAGTAATTAATTTAAATCTACTAGGCTATCTTTAGCCTAAGATAGCTAAGGTAGCTATTTATATCTGAAACTATATTCCTTATTAATCTCTTAGTTAGTAATTATCTTATAAAGTACTTATAGCTTATCTAGGTAATAAAGTATTATCTTAGCTGTAGACTAAACTAGATCTATCTAATATTAGAATCTTTAGATTAGGCCTATGTTATATTACTAAGCTACAAATTAAAACATATATATATATATAAAGAGACTAATCTATTATAGTCAATTAATACTCTTGAAAATAAAGAAGCTATATAAATCCCTATTAATTCTAATATTATATACTAAGAGATATACTAAAACCTAAAGGATACAAGTACTAGTTAAAGTACAGTACTATTACTACTCGAGTAGATTATAACGTAATTCACGGTCGAGCGAGCCACCCAGTTGAGCGAGCCACCCCAAGACACCATACTAAACGCGATTTTTTAGGTCATGATATATCAACAACGAGAACATATTTTTATTTAATTTTCAAAGTACTATAACTCTCTAGTATTAGAAATAGTTTGGTATAACTTATATATTCAGGAAATGATTATTTAATTATATTACCAAAAATATGCCCCAATCGAGGGATAGGGATATATATGTCTACATTATCACGCCCTAAAATATTCTTAGAGCCTATAAAAATACTTAGTGTAACATATTCAATACCAACATACTTCAAAGACTATATAATTCGCCTTCAACGTTGAAATATGACGTTATGAAAAATCGCGTTTAGTATGGTGTTTTGGGGTGGCTCGCTCAACCGGGTGGCTCGCTCGACCGTGAATTACGTTACTATACTCTCTTGATTATTAGATTTACTTTATATCTAGCTTATTTCTAATTTAAAAAGCTATATAAAAATAATAAAACCCTAGGAGATTAACTACTTACTTCTCTATTTAATCTAAAATTAGATAAATCTACTAATACTTTAGACTAAAATAATAATATATTAGAATAATTACTATTCGTGCTAATTAATAATACTAACTTTAATCCTTCTAGCTGTAAACCTCTCTTTATATTCAAATAACTATAATCTAATTTAGATACTAGCTAAAATCCAGATAAGATTAAAAACTCTTATATTAGTCTTACCTTATTTATATATCTTTCTACTAGATTAAGTAACTAAAGGTCCTTATTTTATTAATTCTATTAGATTATAGCTATAGGTACAAATCCTGGGGATATATAAAGCGTTTGTGCTAGTCGATCGAATATCACGATTATAGAAGGATAATAAAAGCGTACGAATAGAGAGGGATTAGTAGTAAACTAGTTAAATAGTAGAAGGCTACCGTAGTATAATTAGAATTACCTCAAGCTTTACTTATAGATAAAAAGTATATTAAACTTATCTTATTTAACTAGGAAACTAGGTAGTATTTACAACTTCAGCTATATAGTAGAATATTATAGGAAAAGAATAATAGAAATCCGAAATAATATAGGGGCATACGAGAGTGTTAGGAAACTCGTTGCTTTTTCGTCTGATGTGATAGTTGATATTTATTATCGTTAATTATAGATTATTCAATCTAATATAGCTCTATTAGTCTAATATATATATCGCTTATATATATTCTTAGTGCAGGATAGTACCTATATATATCAATACACCCCCTTAGCTCTTAATATGACAAAACCCAAAGATTGAAGTAAGAGCTAAATAAGATAAAATAAGAAGAAGGGATGAAAAGGGCTTTCTTAGGAAATAGGAAGGATTTCTATACCTAGTTATTAAATAAAGATAGTATATTTTTATCGTATATAGACTAACATGATATATCGAAAGCTATAGAATCTTCTATGTGGCAATTCTTCTACGTGGCAACCTTGCTATACATCAGCTGATCAATATACTATAGAACCTTCTGTGGCAATCCTAGAAGATTCTACTACATACCTATGATATCAGCTGACCTATATGATGCTATAGCTAGATCATATAGAATCTAGCAGAACTATATGACATCAATATAATCTGCCAGAGTCTCCCGCTTTCGCAATTATATAAGGGGCCTAAACCCCCGAGCAGATTAATCTGAATCCCAAGTCTCTTTTTATTCTTCAATCTGATCCTATACTATCTTACCAAAGATAGTAATTTCTTCTTCTATCTATTCAACCCTGCTTCCTATACGTCATAACCTGCTCACAATTTTTCTATAAGAAAATACTTAGTATATTTATTAGCTAGTACTTTAGCTAATTAAACTATTTAATTATTAGCTATTTCGCCTAAACTTCCTATTAAA
>JAWLST010000179.1:0-10558 GCA_037043885.1 Penicillium goetzii
AATGACTCTAATGACTCTAATGACTCTAATGACTCTAATGACTCTAATGACTCTAATGACTCTAATGACTCTAATGACTCTAATGACTCTAATGACTCTGATGAACTCGCAGAAGAGGTCAACCTGGGTCGTGGAGAACTCACAGGTGGCTGCCCGACCCCACTAGGTGAATTCCAGAGTCTCCGGACATTTGGCAAAGGCCAGGCAACACTAGATCCTCCTAGCATGTTTCTTCACTGGTCTCTGAACAAAGATAGTGTCATGCTAGAAACCTCACACTAAGCATGACAGCATTCCGTGCACTGCCTGGATACTTCATCCAAGAAGCTAGGACTCTCTGCACCACACTGCTACTAGGACTTCACCCAGAGGTGAAGCTAGACACCATCCAGGACCTATTCACAGACCTATTCACAGATTGCCGGCCTGGCACCGTCAAAAATCATGCTTGATCAGATCACTTGTAAATACCGCACCCAACCGGTCCGGTTCAACCACGGCGTGGCTTCATCTAAAACATCGGCCTGGATGATGGTTTCGTAGGCATCCTGATCCTGGCGCTGATATTCTCGCATCGCCTGCAGCGACTGGTCAACAGCATCGGCATCGGCCACGGGCCATTGGGCGGGGTATTGGGGGTCAACCGGGCCACATGTATAACCGTTGGCATGATACGGGACGGCTATTTTGATCGAGGCTGTGCCAGCTAGCCATTAATGCGGGAGCGTATGGGTGGGTCGCAGCGTAGCGAAGGGCACGGATATACGTCCCCTAGGTCAGCATCAGGCCAAGAAGGCGAGACGAGAGTTATGATAAAACACGCGACGCGCATCGCAGCAAAGTGGGGCAACGAACTGGTGGGCCAATCACAAGGAATATCTCCGAAGGTATGACAGACTGCACGACGCGCATAAGAGAAGTTATGACACAACGCACGATACGTATTACCACGTAGAAAGTATACATCGATAACAAAATTGAGAAAAAAAATAAAGCGAGTGCGTTAGAGTGACAATGAAAAGGAAATACGAATAACTAATCGCGTGACAAAGATAATTTCCTCCCGCATTCGCGCTTGGGGATGGAAAACCCAGTGGGAGAAAACCATGCCCGAAGGAAGTAAAAGGCACAAGTAAAATTAATATGGCAATGTTGAATTGCCAATATTAGCACGATAGTAGCCTTCCTGAGTCGGAGACTCACACAGACTACATGAAATCAGAGCACAGCCTGTTTCGCAATTTCCAAAGCTTCTTTGAAACGCGCAGCTTTGGAGACTAGGTCGTTTCTTCTGCTCGCAGTTGAAAAGTTCTCGCCCGCAATTTCTGTTAGGCGATCCTCCTCGAAGTCGCCAATCAAGTCCGGCGATAGCATTTTCACCGGCCCACCGTTGCCTAATATGCATCGTTCAGTGACCTGAATGACGATATTGTCTGTAAAGCGCTTCAAAGCCACCTTGTAGTAAGCCTTCAAAATGTCATGGATATCAAAAACCGCTTGGTCCTCGTTGCTCAAGTGTACTCCTTGCAGCACCTTGTTCATATCCAGATTTATTAATCCATCTTGGAGACCAAGATTCTCCAGTCGAGCCGTGACTCTTTCCTGACGAATCGATGAAAGTGTATCGGCGTAATAATGGTTCACAGTCTGCAAAATTCCACCCCTTTCGTCGTTCAATATCTTGAGGAGCTGTTCATGAGCTTGTTTGTATGTCTCTTCCTCTGGAGGAGACAAGATTTTCCAAAGTTTCTCTCTCACATCGTCGTCAGGCAAGATATCTGCCAAAATTTTCTCATTATAAGAGTGAGCCGCCGAGGCGGCTTTCTCTATGTACTTCACCGCTATTTCCTTCCATGGGCTGGACTGTTGGCGGAACAAATTCTCCAGCACAAGTGGATTCACGGTGCCAGGTAACTCAGAACCTCGGGACTCCAGGTAGAAACGCCGAATCCAATCATATATGTTTTCTCGGTCATCCGATCGCCTGCGGAACTCGGGATCGTCTGCGTCTCGAGTCGTGCGAAACACCTTGACATGCCCATTCCTAGCCATGGTCTTTGCAAACTCATCAGCATGCTGCCGAAGGTGCATCCGAAGCTTGAGCGGGCTAAGTGCTTCCAGATCAGCACTATAGTTTCCCCTCAGTGCCTTATTGACCTCATCTTGATACTTCGATGAGATGCGTGTCAGGAATCGTCTCTGTTCCCCGGTAGTTTGACGAGAAGGACCCAGAACTTCCAGTTCTTTTTGAGTCTCCAGAGAGAGTCGCTCAATATCCGCCACAACAGCCGGGAATTCGGAACGAATATGGCCGTACAAGAGATGACCAAGGAAAGACTTCAACGCACTTATTCCGACTCGATCTTTCCTGAGCTCGGTCCAAGGCTGCATTGTTGAGAAAAAATGTTTCTCTTTCCTATGTCGGCCATCAATGGTGACACCGTCCTTGATTTCCTGCGTGGAGCGATTTCTAACGACAAACCACCCATGGGTGAGGTGTTCAACTTCATTTTTTGCAATGCGTAGAACCTAGATTACTTTTAGTTCAAATCTCTCAAGTCATATGGCTATAACTTACTCCAGCTTCGTCTCCCTCCTGCAGTGCGTCACATTTGGTGATAATTCCAACGGTACGTTTACCAGCTGGGTCCGCCGCACGCGCCATAGAAAATCTGTTTCATATTAGCAGTTTTTCTGACACTCCAAGAATATTTTCCTTACACTTCTTGGTTTGCAAGGTTGTTGCGTGCATCCATGACAGCCCTATTAATGTAAGTAAGCCAGACAACCACGCAATAAATGTTCTGTCAAATGTGTGTAACGCACAGGATGATGGTACGCTTGTCAGTCATGTAGCCTTCAATCAGGTTTCTGATAATGGCGCGGTCCTCTTCAGTCTGGAACTTGGTCGGATCTGAAATTGGAATTAGCGAAGCGTTCCATAGATAAGGAAGCTTTGTGAGTCTGACTGTGAAATAAGCCCGGAACGTCCACAACACTGAGATGTCGATGATCTGGGCCTGAAAGCTCAATCTTGAGGATGTCATCCGAAAATCGTTTTTCAACGTCTTCCAGAGTTGTTGCCTTCGGTCCAGGCACGCCCATGCAAGTAGCTGCCTATCTTTAGGTCAGTATAAGTCCTGTTACTTTATAAGCAATATGAAACTGACCTCATCAAATATATCTTCAAACTCCTGGCACCCAAAATCCACTGCTGACAGAGTTCTCTCGAATGCAAGAAGGCGATGGTTCAAAGTTTCATCGAGACGCGAGGTTGGCCCAGGGATGATTGTAATCTTTGCCTCCTCTTCTCCTGCAGGCGCTCGACGCAGAACAATTTGGGTTGCAAATCTTGTGCAAAGATCAGTGGCCACAGGGAACGAAAGACCAGTAAGACCTTCCAGAAGAGAGGACTTCCCACTCGATTGATCACCAACTACAACGAGCTGTAATCATTGAATGAATGTAGTTCTTCGGATTAACGTGGCTCAACTTACCTGAGGAAGAGAGACATTTTCACTGATGCCTAATTCGCGGAGTCGATCAATAATTCCTAAAAGCCTTATTCGCTTCTCGTTGTCCAACCCATCCGCCTCGGTAAGATCGATTGCCCGTTTCCGAGTCATGCCTGCGGTAAACTTGGTGAATGAAGACAAGAACAATCTCAGGTTTGAAGGGCGATATTTTAGCGATATGAAACCTTTTGATGAGACGTTAACATTTCCTTAGGCCCTAAAAGTCTCCATACTTATAGTTATTGACATGGCAAATATACTCTAGTACTCATGTTGGCAAGGGAGTGATTCAACGCTGCCTTAGCTATCCAACATTCCTTGGCTTACATTGCTCGTTAGCAACACGCAAGGATAACATGCCAGGTGATGGACTGGACCAGGCCAGTGATTATAGTTAGTTCTATAAGAAGCGGCTGTGGACGATATGATACGCCGCACTTAGCATGCCCCCAGTTTCATGGGAGGAAGTGGGATGCACCGCATTCCAGTAGCCTGTGGTTTGTTGGCTATAGGAGCTAATTTGTACATACCAGTGCAGATGCCCACTCAGAAAACAGTGGACAATTCCATAGCCAGAGCGATAAATGCCATTTCTTGCTCTGTTTTTCTATTCCCTTGTGTGAGAAGCACTCACGAAGACGCAACCTGGAAAGCTTGGGATAAAGTATGAGTTTCCAGGAACGGGCACGAAAGTGTGATCAGTGGTTGTGCCTTATATATTGTCTTGTCCAGTCCATATTCCTTCGTTTCGGGCTAAATTTAGGGCTCCGAAAGGAATATGATTATTTGTAATTATTCATGAATATCTGCGAACATGAATAAAAGGAATTACAGTGATATAAATATGAATAAAGCGCTTATTCACATTAGCATTTTTATGAATAAATGAATGATTCATATTCATTACAATACAAAGATACCAAACATGATCATTTGTTTTATTACATCCCAATACATTATCAATATTCATGTATTCTATTTACACTAGCTAGCCGTTGTTGACGCAGATCCAGATTTAATACGTAGCGTTGTACGTGAATAGATCCATCTCGAGATGCTGGACCATCTGTGCCTCGTGTGCACGCAGGTAGGAAGGTAAATCAGTAAATCTCTCCGGCAACACAACAGACAAATATAAGAAACGAAAGGGCGCGATAGCGATCACAGAACACGGTCACGAACGCGTCGTGCTGAAGGGCGCCGCCGCTATTCCTACCCAGGCTATGAAAAGAAGCAATTTGATACACGCTACGTAGAGTTAGAGGATACAGACACGCACCTCCGGGGGACGGGGGCACGGCCCACGCAGCCAGATCGACCAATCAGGCGGCGAGTAATTCGAGCGAGGGCTGGCTGGATTAGGTACTAGGGTATACTAAGGCTATCCTGAGGTCAACATGGGGCAGGCAGAAATGCAAGGCCTCGGGTCACGTGACCAATCAGCAGTCCTCCTCATCTGCGGGGCCGCCCCCCGGATGAGCACACGTGGGCCGAGCTTATGCCGCGAGCTCGCACCGTGACAATAAAGGTCTATGTCGATAATAAGAGCTATAATACGATACCTTGGGTCAGGGTTTAAAATTGTATCCCGGATAAGTTTTGAAGTTCCGATCGATCGTCGGACCCGACTCAGATTCAGTACGCTGTAGCGTCCTCACGATGCGTTATAATATATATCTTTGCCCGTCGGGCCGGGCAACCTGGATTGGAGAGATGTGAGACAAGAAGGTTTCCAGAGCATTAATGTGACGTGAAAAATTATGTAAAAGCCCCCAAAAAGCCTTGGACTTTCAAATATCCGTTGCAACTAGATGGGAACCAAATATACATTTGCATTGGTCTCCTTGGCCTTCTTAGCTTCCCGTCTGAAAACACAATGTCAACGGCCTATGTGCCGATCACGCCGCCTAACAAGGCAGAATAATGACGATGTTTACCAACCTGTTAACTCACTAAATAACGATATGTTTCCGTTTAGCTGCTGATTTAACTCGGAGCCGAATTTCAAATTGACAGAGTGAGTACAAATCCCGATCTTAGGGCGGTCAAATGTTTCTCAGTTTTCTGATGGGATTGGACAGGGCAACAGGGGCTAGGGTTCCTAGGCTTAATAGTCGATACATTGCAATGGTCATCAGCTATAGGACCATTGTTAACAGGTCAGATTTTAGGGGTGAGTGGCACTCCGACACTTGAGAATCACCGATCGAACTGTGAAGCCGTTGCACATTGCTCAACCGAGTTCGGCTTACCGACAGAGTTTGTACATGTCCCGTCTAAGGGACTATGGCATTGATATATTTTGACCTAACCCGGTCCCATTCGTCCACTTGCTCGGGACAACCGCCGAGCAGTTGTTAATTCGGTCACCCCATAGAGCGTTAAGGTGGGGTGTCTGGGTTCAGGATATACAGCAGTTACTGTTGCAGCTTGCTCCGCCATGATTATTGCCGAGAATTAGTTTACCGAAAATAAATTTAATACCGGTGGTGGAACCACTTATTTTGGCAAGTCTCAAAATTTCACCAATAAAGAATAACAAGTTCGGCCCTTTGCGATTCTTTTTTACGTTTGCAGTTCATGGTCTTTTTCAAAATTGAATACATTTTAATCTCTCTCACATACTCAGAAGTAGTCATAGTATCTCACATACTCAGAAGTAGTCATAGTAGCCTTGACGTGCTCCCTGCGACCAGACAAGTTTAACCTTGTCGAAAAATACAACACGCAATGTGCTAAGATTCAAGCGTGTAGCCTGATTAACCCACGTCCGGTAGCAATGTGTTGTAAATTCCACAGACAGAGAAGTCAGCAGTGTACAGAAGAATCATGCCGTGCTTTAGTACATATATATTTTAGATCCAACTAAGGCTATGATTTATTGCTACAGTTCCTTGAGCGACCAGGGTAAGTCCATTTGTCGACGCCAGCCAGAAATAGGTTGGTTAACGACTGGCCCACTTGATTTGATATTGTATTATATTTCTTGTTCTCATACGCAAAGCTATACTAGACCACCAAACTGGGTCCTATTTACAATCAACGAAACAAAGCACTTAGTGGAAACAAAAGCTTCATTCCGTACTCTATTCTTCATAATGCCTTTAATTTAGTCGGAGAAATAGATTTTATTTCGTCCCTGAAAAACTGCAAGCTGAGCCCTAGGTTCTATCTCGACATCGGGAAAAAGGTATGCCCCTCCGGTCCCCCGTTGAAACCCATATTGTAGCAATGCTGAAGATTGGGCTCTGGTCACACCTAAATGTCGACGCCATCCATGCAATGTCCGCACCAGCCACAGTCTTTGTCACAGAGACTCCAGTCCTGATTATCGGTAATGTCGGTAATATCACTCCTCTTTTTTTCGTTCTGGTTCAATTTCAGAGGTTTTTGATGTTGTTTCTGCTTCTTTTGCGCACCTGATTGTTCACTTACACCATGCGATGAAAGTTCGTCCTGTGTCGAAGAGGATCCAATGCAGCTTGTTCTGGATTCTGGAACAAATTTAATTGAGGTTTTCCACCGATCAAGGGCTCGTGGATGCGGGTGCTGCTTTGAAGAGGCTTTATTTTGGTAAGAACACTCAGAGCTTTCGAATGAAACGGGCTATGATATATTAAGTCAAGGTCAATATCGTGTGAATAGAATCACACCACGCACTGCGATCGGAGCCTTAAAACACGTGGGGAGTAAAATGGGAGATAATTTGGACTTAATTTTGTGAAACACACACCAGTTCTCCGAGTGCATCACAATCAAGCGCGATGCCACGCTTCTCCATTGCCTCATTCGACTTTCTTGGGATACTCGCATTCTCTTGTCTCAGGGGAGAAGATTCAGTAGGAGACAAATTACTAGGGACAGAAGCTTGAGGTGCCATATGCGCATCCATATTTCAAGATTTGAGGGCTTGCTTCGGCAAAATAATTGAGTGTGGAAGGACAAGAATTTCCAGCGAGTGGTCAGATATTGAGGCGGCCTTTCTGGTGTCGGCTAAAATGAGTGATTCCTCCAAGTGATGACTGTTCAATCCCAAAAATATATGGATTTCCATTGAAAGTCTTGCGGAAGGCGGTGGGTGAAAGGCAAAAGTACCCTAAATTGTGCCACATGAACGATTCTACTGACTATTCGCTTTCGTGACACATGCAATGCAGCTGTATCGGTATCCTTGTTTAGGGCATGGCCCAACTCTGGGTTTGAGTTTCAGCAACCGAAAGAACGGGCCGTCCTAGCGTATGCTCGTTGATCTATCTCTATTTTTAGACATCCAATCTAGATTCTGGCTGCATTCGTTGGCGTTCTAGTACGCCGCTGACTTTTTGTGCTCTTCCACTTACGCTCCTACTCCACGTGGAGTGAGTGAAAACTAGTGCAATCTTGCTCCTATCTTTTTAAATCAGAACCTTTTCGGAATTGGCTGTTGGTCCAGAGATGATTAGAGGAGAGCATGACAGTCTTGACGTGGTTGGTCTGCCGGCTGCACGATAGTAAAGGCGATTGATTTAACATTGTTTACTTCAATTTCCCTTGCAGGATAGTGAAGAATAAACCCTGAACTATCCTAGGTAGATGGTTAAGCGATGTTACTCTCTGAAACAGCTAAACAGATGCCCTCTTGTCTTGCCACTATTCATGGAGGTTGCTGACTCGCATCCTTTTCAGAACTATCTGTCAAGTCCAACTTGCTGACGGCATGAGCCACAATCGCGGTAAGCTCCTTCCTGCCGGAAACGTCAGCCTGCCTTACTGCGACTGTCTATAGATCAGTCCTATCATTTCAGCCACTTTGGTAAATGCATACTTTATTAATGTCTGGCCAGCCTGGACTCAATTCACCCAAGTGGGAGCCCTCGCTAAACTGCCGAGTGCGTGTCGAAATTATCTCCCCTAAGGTTCTAATGCCATTTCCTAGTGCATTTAGAACCAGGTTGGTGGAGCAAGGGAATTATCAATGCGAAGGAAATACTGAGAAGACCAAGGCCGTATCGTCTTTGTAGAGGTGGTTCTACAGGATCTACCAATACATGTCTGAATCCTTCGTAGGCACAGCCATGTGCTTTCTTTTGCGATAATAGTCAAGTACTTATGCGAGCTGAAAGGATCATAACTCTGCGATATGGATGGCATTATATGCAATTCACAAGTCTACAGACTGATCAAGAACTTCAATCTTTTTTGGGAAATTGAGTTTTCTCTTCACTGCAGACTCTTTGTTGCCACGTTGTGCATATGCAAGAAGCGTGTGACTCTTGACCGCCACTTTGGGCTGCATGTGCCCACAATGACCTGGATCCAAACTCTCCTTACTTTATTCTCGAGATTATAGTTTACGGCATCTGCGCTGCTTCATATCTCAGGCCATCTACTGACAGCAACTCAGCGTCATCTTCATTCATCTAACTCCCATTATGGAGGGAAATCCGTCTTACTCGCAATACTGTGCGAACCTCGTCTCCGAGTTTCCGCCTTGCCAAATGTTTGGTAGACTAGCCTGCAGCGGCTGTCAACTAGTTGCGGTGAGAGACACTTTTCTCCGCTTAGCTCGAGTAAGCTGCTCATCTATCACAGTATTGCAGTAAGAACTGTCAAAAGGCCCACTGGAAGACTCATCGAAGAGACTGCAAGTCCCCGTTCAATAATACATGCTGGCGCCCAGCGTGGGACCGTGAAGCTCGGGCCCCTCTATGGGCGGCCCGCGACCAAACCGGGAATTTCCACAATCCTTTCGAATCGCATCAGTATTTGTGGGGAAACACACCAGCCTTTGATGTGTTGCAACTGGAAAGCCATGAGGGACTTGCCGATCAGAAGGATGTTGCGCTCTTATTTGCTGGTGTGTTTGATAGTCTTTCGAATGGATAAAATTATGGCTGACAGGAGAGTTCCAGCTTCGGGCGATTTGCGGAACGTTGTGAGGACCGTCGCAGATCTTCCGAGTCAGTTTGAAAAGAGTATAACCTTGACAATCAACGATCGAAACTCTACAGTCGTTGCGAGGAACCTGATTCTGCTTCTCCTTGCTCTTGACACGGCTGATCAGCACTGGTCCGAAATTGACCAAGATCTAGAAGTCACCAAAACTTTAATTCATATTTGGTATTCCTCATTCATCGATTCCACGACACTGTCTCGAATTCAAGCCAAAGCTTTGCCCCTTATTGCCGGTGTCTGCGACGAAGCGCTCTTCCTTGAGCCTGGCGCTTTCTTGAGCAAGACCTGGTACTTTAAGTCACAGAGGAGTCTACAGGTCACCCTCAAGCGAGAAGAATGGCTTCTTGCCAGACGACTATGTTGTGTTCCTGGTAGTCTGACGTTTGAACAAGCGCAGAAGATTCGTACCGCGGTTACCCTTGCGCCTGAAAGGGCGGATTACAGGGACAGGTGGCTATACAAAGAATTGACTCCTGCATTGAGAGTTGGACAAGAAAGATTTCGGGAAGATGGCATGCTTTTGCCTTTCGGGCACACCCGCAATGGGTTCAATATTCCAAACCCGTAAGTATGGGTTGAGCCTCAGCCGAGGCCAAAGAGTCTCAGGATCCTTTTACTAAATTTAGGTAGCACGTTATTTCACGACCAGAGAGCCTGGCCTCTGGATGATAAGGCCGATCCTTTGACAGGCTGGCCCATTTGGGAAATACGCAATGAAAAGTCTCATACAGTCTCAGATCTTTACGGCAAGCTGTTTACATATCTTCAAAAAGTAATACGGAAGTTTTTAAAACGGCTCACTACTCTGACAGCCCACTTTGAATTATATAGTACAGACGTCAGAGAGCTAGCTCTTCAGCTGCCAAACGACCATTTCGCAAGAATTGAGGTTCTTAACGTCATGTTCTACGTCCACAATCGATGCTGATATCCTGTTAGATTTCCAATATTTCCGATGTCGGTTACGTCGGAATATATGATACTCTCGCTTTCCTGGCACCACTTCTTCAACCACACTATCAGAACTCGCACTCCACCCTCATCACATTGTTCCTCAATGCAGTCATGGAGATTGTAAAGGCAACCGGAGAAAAAGATTCAATGAGCAA